>PVIC010016299.1:7124-34196 GCA_004025085.1 Thryonomys swinderianus | reverse complement strand
CCGGAGGGTTAGCTCAGTGGTTCCGGCGCCTGCCTCGCAAGCGTAAGGACCTGAGTTCGATCCCCGGTTACCACATATAATGCTGGGCGTGGTGGCTCACGCCTGTAATCCCAGCACTCGGGAGGCAGAGACGGGAGGATTGCTGAGTTCGCAGCGGCTTGCCTAGGCACCATAGTGAGCTCAGGGCCAGCCTGAACTAAAAAGTAAGACCCTGTCTCCAAAAAGCAAAAAAAAAAAAAAAAAAAACTTTCTAACAATTACATATTAAGATAGCCACGTTAATTCTGAAAAAGCATGGGTCTGAAAGATACATCGTTAACTTTAAAACATTAAATAAAGCTACAAGAGCTATGGTTGTGCAGTATGAGACA
Source organism: Thryonomys swinderianus (assembly GCA_004025085.1). Lineage (NCBI taxonomy): Eukaryota > Metazoa > Chordata > Mammalia > Rodentia > Thryonomyidae > Thryonomys > Thryonomys swinderianus. The sequence continues at coordinate 33,825 of PVIC010016299.1, read as the reverse complement.
AAATAATAGCTACAAAGATTAATGGAATCAGAGGTCAGGGAAAAAAATCCCACACACATGGATTTTTCACAAATATGTGAGCAATTCAGTGCTGAAAGATATTTAAGAAGCTGGAGCCCTGAGCTGCCTTACTGGGAGGAAGCCCAAACTCACCATGCAGAGGGCCTACGTGGAGAGGGTATATAAGGAGAGAGATGTCCCAGTCCTAGCCACCATGTACCTGCAGCTGAGACCCGAACAACCTAGCTGAGCTTCTCCCCCAGTTTCCATGAAAGATTATTGTCTTGAAAGAGAGAGAACAGTTAATTAGATGTCCATACGCAAAAACAGGATCCTGACCTTATATATCTTTAGAAAGATTAACTCAAATGGATTCTAGTCCTAGACACAAAACTTGAAACCTTAAGATTTTTGAAACTTTGGATTAGATAAGAGTTCTTACATCTCAATCTAAAAAACATGATCCACTGAAGACAAAAATTCACCATCAAAAATTTTAAAACATTGACTTTGTGAAAAATACTGTCAATGAAATAAAAATAAGTCATATACTGGGATAAAATATTTGCAAAACACATAACTAACAATAGATGTATATATAAAACATTAAAAAAGAAACTACTCAAAAATCAAGAATAAAACACCAGAGTTTAAAAAAAAATGGGCATACAGAAAGAAAATAAAAGAGCATGTATAAAGGGGGGAGGAGGGGGGAGTGGGTAGGGATATGGGTAAAAATGAGAATTAACTTGTGGCATATACTGGTACAAATTTCCCAATGTTATATGTGATTTTGAGATGTATATAAATTGTACCAATAAAGAATTCAATTAAAAAAATGGGCAGAGATTCTAATAAAAATAAATGTTATATGAATAGAAATGTAAGTTAAAGACAAAATGAGAAAATACTATGAATTGGAAAAATAAAAACTAAAACATAACTGAGCAAGTGCTGATAAGTAGAAATAATTGGAACTTTCACTGATTGTGCTAATGCAAAATGAGCATCCATTGTAAAGTTGTCAGGTTTTTTGTAAAATTAAACATAACCATATGATACTATGCAGTAACAATCCTAGAAATTTATGATGATGAAATCTGAGGTTAACTGACAAAATTATACACAAATGTTTATGGTTGCTTTTATCATAATCATCAAATGAAAACTTAGTCTTCAAGTAGTTAATAAATAAATGAATGTGGTACATCTATACAATAGACTACTCAGCAATAAAAAAGAATGACTGAGATCAGAGACACAGCTTAGTGATAGAGCTCTTGCCAAGGATGCATAAGGTCCTAGGTTTGATCCCCAATACTGAAAACTTTTTTAAAAAGGAATGACTGGTACATAAAACAGAAGTAAATCTCAAAAGAATTACATGGAGACATGAGACTCAATAAGCTACATACTGTAGATTCCATTCATGATATTCTGCAAAAGGCAAACCATGCAGAAAAGGGTTGTGGTTGTCAAGGGCTGGCAACAAGAAATGCCCACAGTACACAGGGAATTTCAGTACAGGGCATGTTGGAACTGTTAAATGTCTTCATTGTGGTGGTTACCTGAGTATAAGCATTTGCCACAACTCAATGATAAACTAAAGTCAGCCTACTATATATAAATTATATAAACTCCTTAATTTAAAAGATGTTAGCTTATAGGGTTGTCATATACACCTTTTAATTTTTACCTGAAATGGATCGTGAATTTTATCAAATGTTGTCTCTGAATCCAAAAGATGATCATAAGAATCCATATGCAAAAATGTACATATACAACCCATATAGAGCTCCAGAATGGAACTAATCTATAGTATAGAAATAATATTGTTGGCACTGAACATGGACTGACTGGAAATGGGCATAAAAAACCTATTTAATAGAAGCACTGCATACATGGATTTAGTGATGATTACACAAGTCTATACATTTGTCAAAATTCAAGAAGCTACATGATTGAGGTTTATCCATGTTATTGCATGTAACCCTTATCTCAGTAAAACAGTGTTACCAGCAAAAATGGTAGTCACAACCCACTGAGCTGGGCTTTGGATCCATTAAGGGGCTGCAGCTTCCAATTTGATAAACATTAGGATGTGTGTTTAAAATATGACCCCATTCGTCTAAGTTAAATCCTCCAATCCTTATACAACACTCTGGGGACAATTTTACAGAAACTGAATTTTTCAAATTTCAAATATGACTGGTCTCTTCCATGCTCGTAGTAATTATTGAAAGCACACACAGTGGTAGGCACTGAAAAGGCACAGTAGATTCGGCACTTGACCAAAGTCCTTATCTTTTGGAACTTATATTCTAATGGAATAGATTTTGGTACTTCCATTTTAGTACTTTTAATTCCCCGTCAGACTCACCCTTCCTGAGCATCCTGTCAGTGATCTGTGTGTTCTGAATGAAATCCTTTTGGCTACACTCTTACATGGCTTCTCTGCTGCACGGCCTCCCTAGAACTCCAACATGTCAAGCCCTAATGAAAATGGTGACCCTTTTTGAAACCAATCTTTTGTCTCCTGTGACAGCTCTGATCATTGAGCACCCATTCGAAATACTAAAACACAATATTTTATAATTTATTTCCTGTATAAGTGCTCTGATGAAAGGAAGTCTTTGTCACTTTCATCATCAGCATGGACTCGCTGATGAATTATGAGACTTGAGCTCCAACTGAAGCCTTTCCCACACTCTTCACATTTGTATGGTTTTTCTCCAGTGTGAACTCGCTGATGGGCCTGAAGGTATGAGCTCCAACTGAAGACTTTCCCACATTCTTCACATTTGTATGGTTTCTCCCCAGTGTGGACCCTCTGGTGAGCCTGAAGATAGGATCTCTGTCGAAAGCGTTTTCCACACACATCACATCGGTATGGTTTTTCTCCTGTGTGAACTCCACGGTGAGCAAGAAAATTTGAGGCTCGACAGAAGCCTTTTCCACATTCCTCACACTGATACGGTTTCTCTCCAGTGTGGCACCTCTGATGGGCTTGAAGCTGTGACCCCACACTGAAGCCCTTCCCACACTCTACGCACTGATACGGTTTCTCTCCTGTGTGGACTCTCTGATGTACTTGAAGACTTGAGAACTGACTGAAGGCCTTACCGCACTTCTCACATTTATAGGGTTTCTCTCCAGTGTGGATTCTAAAATGAACATTAAGATCTGAACTCCGACTGAAGCCCTTCCCACATATACCACACTTGTATGGTTTTTCTCCAGTGTGGCCTCTCTGGTGGGCTAGAAGATTTGAGGCCTGGCTGAAGCCCTTACCACACTCCTCACATTTATAGGGTTTTTCTCCTGTATGGACTCTAAAATGAATATTAAAATCTGAGCTCCGGCTGAAGCCCTTCCCACAAGCATCACACTGATATGGTTTCTCTCCAGTGTGGCCTCTCTGATGGTCCAGAAGATTCGAGGCCCGACGGAAGCCCTTCCCACATTCCTCACATTTGTATGGTTTCTCTCCAGTGTGGCTTATCTGATGGGCTTGAAGGTGCGAACCTACACTGAAGCCTTTCCCACACTCCTCACATTTGTAGGGTTTCTCTCCAGTGTGGATTCTGCAGTGAATGTTAAGGTGTGAACTGTAACTAAAGCCCTTGCCACAGGCATCGCATTTGTACGGTTTCTCCCCAGTGTGGATTCGTTGATGGGCTTGTAGTCGTGAACGCCAATTGAAGCCCTTTCCACACTCTTCACATTTATAAAGTTTCCTTCCAGTATGGATCGTCTGATGAGCTTGAAGACATGAGATCTGACTGAAGCCCAGTCCACACTCCTCACATTTATAGGGTTTCTCTCCTGGGTGGACTATCAGAGGAGTCTGGCAATGTGAACTTTTTCCAGTATTCTTCCCACACTCATCATATTTGTATGAATTTCCTCCTGTTGGTAGTCTCTGATGGTGGTGTAATTGTAATCTTTGACTGAAACTCTTGCATGCTACATCAGGTTTGAAAGGTTTTACTCTGCTATGTACCCTCCAATGGGCTTGAAGACTTGAAAATCGGCGGAAGGTGTTATCACATTTTTCACATTTGTAGGGCTTTTCTCCTGCACAGTTAACCTGAAGATGAGAGTCCCAAATGTAACCTTTCTCATGTACCTCCCTTTTGTAAAGTTTTTTACCACGAAGGACTCTGTGGTGAACCTGAAGATGTGAACTCTGATTAAAGTATGTACTGAAATCTTTATCTTCATAATCTAGTTTTTTCAACTGAGAGCCAGTTTCTGGACTATTCACCATAGACTCTTGACATTTTGTTAATTCCCTTATAACTTGTTGCCAGATTTGTGAGCAGAAAGCCTCTTCATGTGGCAGGTACCTTGTGTCTACTTCTTGAAGAGTCTCTATCTCATTTAGATTCTCATCTCCTAAAAGGATAAAGAGAATTCAGAGATAGGACATGTGATTGCTGTATTCAGAGATGTCAGTTATATACATAGACACTCCCCCACAAGAAGACTAAGGTTTTCTTTTTTCTTTTTTTTTGAGACAGGGTCTCGCTTTATAGTTCAGGCTGGCCCTGAGCTCACTATGTAGCCCAGGCAAGCCTCGAACTCAGCAATCCTCCTGTCTCTGCCTCCTGAGTGCTGGGATTACAGGCGTGAGCCACCACGCCCGACTCTGTGGTATGTGGTATTGACTGCTGGTGGGCGTGAGTCTCCACGCCCAGCATTGTATGTGGTTACCGGGGATTGAACTCAGGACCTTGCGCTTGCGAGGCAGGTGCCAGAACCACTGAGCTAACCCTCCGGCCTGAAGACTAAGGTTTTACTGCACAGGGGAAGAGTCCACTTTTTTTCATCATGTATTAAATTACCTGACTTAAATGCCCCCAGAAACCAAAGGGTAGTATGTCAGGTTCTTTTCACCACATATTAACAAGACTAAGAATTTAGTCTAAGTTTCATAAATGAGCTATTGGTTAAAAATCTGGAATGAGAAAAATATTTTCTAAGAAATCATTACCAAGAAGCTGCACCTCACTAAAAACTGGTCTTTTACTGTAGCAGGTGTTTGATAAACATCTTCCATATAATTCTGCCTATTACATGGACATCTGAATGAAATGTCCCTGCTGAAAATGTCTACTAAAATCCCTACAGATTATCAGACATCTTTAAATAATGCTGAAAATCTCTGCCTTGGATCATTCTGTTGGAAGCTGACTGCAATGTTAGGAGCTTTGTGGCAATGCGCTGATTAGAAAGACAGGTATCTGGGGCCAGGGTTTTAGCTCAGTGGTGCCGGCGTTTGCCTGGCAAGCCCAAAGTCCTGAGTTCAGTCCCCAGTAATCACATACCCCAGTACCAGGAATGGTGGCTCACTCCTATAATCCCAGTACTCAGGAAGGAGAGGCAGGAGGATTGCTGTGATTTTGAGGCTAACTTAGGCTACATAGTGAGTTCAGGGCCAGCCTGAACTATAAAGCAAGACTGTCTCAAAAAACTAAAAAGAAAAAAAGAGAAAAATATCTAGAAGAAAATAGCTCATCCTTCAGTGCCTAATGTTCAGAATGTATTAGAGTGCCTACTTCCTCAGAAACATCCTTCACGAGAACAACTGGGAAAAAGATTTCTAACTAACACATTATTCTAAAACCCGATGGCAATTAAAGTCTTTAAGGGAAAACAATGAAAAGCCGGAAGTTAATCTATAACAATAGATCAAGAACTTTCAGGAGGAAATAAACCAAGAGAACAGATCTTCAAAGTCAATATTAGAAAAGAAACTGTTCTCTTTGGAACTCAATTCCACTAATTTCCTATTTGGCTCACTGTACTTTGTTACAGAGAACCTAAAATATGGCTTTTAGAATCCTATTCTAAAAAGTAGTTTCTCCCTCTAGGCTCGGGATTTAGCTCAAGTGGTATTGCACCTACCCTGGAAGCACAAAGACCCAAGGTTCTAAAACTGAGAAAGAAAATTCTGTTGTTCCAAGCCCCTCAGGCTAGGCATTCTGTCCCAACAGACTAGGACAAAATGCATATTAATATCAAAATATGTAATATATCAAAAGGTACCCAGCCGGGCATGGTGGCTCACGCCTGTAATCCCAGCACTCGGGAGGCAGAGACCAGGAGGATTGCTGAGTTCCAGGCTTGCCTGGACTACATAGTGAGCTCAGGGCGACCCTGTCTCAAAAAAAAAAAAGGTACCCAGTAAGTTAAAATCAGACATGCATCAGGAAAAAATGATCTAGACCATGGTTTCATCACACATTTTTATTTACCAACTTTTAAATATCTCTACCACCAACAGAACAAGGTCTACACAACAATGGTTAACTCATTCACTTATTTACTCAACACATGTTTACAGCACAGCTGCCCTTGGCCAGGTCTGTCCTGTACATTAAGGACAGAGCAATGAACAGAGCAGCCAAAATTTCTCTTTTCCTGAGATCGCACTTAAGTGCGAATGTAGTGATATAAATATGCAAACAAGCAGGTATAGTGGCGTACATCTATAATCCCAGCTACTCTGGCAGCTGAGGTAAGAGGATCACAAGTTCAAGGCCAGCCTGGGCCACTCAGAGAAACTCTGTCTCAAAACAAAAATACTTTTTTAAAAGACTAGGATGTAGCGCAGTGGTGGAGGAGGAGGCTGGGCTCATTTCTCAGTACAGAAAAGAGAAAGAAAATACATAAAAATGTATTTTAAGTGGTGACCAGGCTTTAGATGTAATATAAAACAGGTAAGAGAAAAGAGGAGAGTAAAGAAAGCGTAGCTGACAGAGTAGATGTGAGTTTTTCTTATGATCTTACACCCAAGAAGAGACCCAAACAAAATAAGGGAGGCGTGAAGGTAATGATGGGGTGACAGGCTGCCCCCTCCAGACAGCAATTGCACGGGGGGTGGTGAGGCAGGAGTGTGCTCACCCTGGAAGAGAGGCTGTGTGGGCAGCACTGAATGACAAGGGGGAAGCCACAGCTGTGTTTCCAGAGCAATGGGGAAGAGGCCGGAGCAGAGACACATGGCGCCCTGTGACCCTCTTGAAGCACACTGGGTCTTACTCTAAACCACACAAGGAATCACTAGAGGTTAGAGTTGGCCGGTGACCTGACCCAGCGGTCAAAGGGCTTGATGCAGGCGGACATCTGATGATGGGCACAGTCACCCCTGGACAAGGCCCTGGCCTAGACCAGTGTGAAGTGGGGGTGACGAGGAGCGGGGCACACTCAGTGGCTCGCTCAGCACTCACCTGAGGCATCACCATTCTGGGCTGATGTCTTCCTCATCCGGAGCTTCTCATCTCTCTCTAACCAGGGGAAAATATCAGGTGTGATGAACTGATTCCCTGTGAAAAGTCAAAGAACAGGTATTTAAAATAAACACACCAGAGGCAAAATTACTAAAGACTAGTTGTATTCTCACTGTTTCATCTTTCAGACATCAAAACTAGTGTTTTCCAAACTTCTCATTGTGACTGAATGGAGCAAATGTATTTTATGCAGAAACCCAAAATATATATACATTTATAAATTACTGGGAAAAGTATCTGTTTTTATCAGATCACTCTCTCGTCATTGCACTATTGTTGGAAACAGGGATAGTTTCTGCAATTGTCCAGAGCGCTAATATTTTCTACTTCATTTCATTTCATTTAAAAATTGTACAATTCATGAAATATGTACCATAAGCCACTATTTAGAAATGAGTATAATTTGAGAAGATATAAATATTTAGCAATCATACCGACAACTTACATGACAAACATATTTTCCAGAGCAGAAAGACTAGAAAAACTCCAACTGTGCATCTAATGATTAGAAGTGATTTATTAGAAACCAGAAATTGGCCTAGAGATTTAGCTCAGCGGTTCTGGTGTCTGCCTGGTAAGCACAAGGTCTGGAGTTCAATTCCCAAAAACCACATATCACAATGCTGGGCGTGGTGGCTCACACCTGTAATCCCAGCACTTGGGAGGCAAAGGAAGGAGGATTGCTGTGAGTTTGAGGCTGTCCCAGGCTACATAGTGAGTTCGGAGCCAGCCTGAACTACAAAGCGAGACTCTGTCTCGAAAGAAAAGAAAGAAACCACCTCAAGAATTCAAGAGACCTGCACATCTAGGGACACAGAGATACCATAGGGAGCAGAGGATCAGCCAGAGCACCACCATCCTCACCCACGGACAGCAGGTTCCTGAAGTTCTCCAGCATCACATCTCGGTACAGGTTCCTCTGGGCAGAATCCAGCAGCCCCAGTTCATCCTCGCTGAAGACCACAGCCACGTCCTTGAAGGTCACTCTCTCCTATAACACAAAATACACTCCATTTATTCTCAAAACAAAAGTCCGCTCAAAGAAGGGTGCTCAGAACAGAGGAAAAGATGTGCAGGAAGAAGCTCAGATGCTCAGACTAGAGTCAACTTTACTAGGAAACAAGATGTGTGTGATCTCTGAGAAAGGAAATGACAGTTTAAAACCTAGAAAAGTAAGCCCAGCTTACCTTGAACTTGAGCATTCTGTATTCTTACTTCTGGAAGACGGATGGGTCCTAGGAAGGCAGAATGGGGGAAGAAAAGAGCTGTGAGAATCTAGCGAAGGCTGTCACAAATGCATACGGCTGCTTTCTGTGAAACAGCAACCCCTCTTTTGGGGTGACCCGAGGAGCTGAGTCTGGACTCCAGACCACACTCGCTCCTTCAGCTAAGAACCTCTGGGAATGAGCAACTCCCTTCTACTCAGTTGACCCCTAATGCATGTTCTCCTCAGTAAAAACAATTGCCATTATTTCCCCTCAGAATATTTCCCTGCACTTTGAACACAATTATCCCATTGTTCGTGACACTTTCTGAAGCAGTTCTGAAAGTTCTCTTTAGTGTCTTTTTTTTCTTTTGTTTTTTTTTTTGCTTTTTGAGACAGGGTCTCGATTTGTAGTTCAGTCTGGCCCTGAGCTCACTATGGTGCCCAGGCAAGCCACCGCGAACTCAGCAATCCTCCTGTCTCTGCCTCCCGAGTACAGGCATGAGCCACCACGTCCAGCATTGTGGTATGCGGTGTTGATTGTTGGTGGGCGTGTCTCCACGCCCAGCATTATATGTGGTTACCGGGGATCGAACTCAGGACCTTGCGCTTGTGAGGCAGGCACCGGAACCACTGAGCCAACCCTCTGGCCCTTTTCTTTTGTTTTTTGAGACAGGGTCTCACCTTGTAGTTCAGGCTGGCCCTGAGCTCCCTATGGAGACCAGGCAAGCCTTGAACTCAGCAATCCTCCTGCTTCTGCCTCCCAAGTGCTGGGATTAAAGGCTTGAGCCATCAAACCCAGCATTTGTGGTATGTGGTAGTAATTGCTGGTGGGTGTGGCCACCATGCCCATTATCGTTGTATGTGATTACCAGGAATCAAACCAGAGACCTTGTGCTTGGTAGGCAGGTATGGGAACCACTGAGCTAAATCTCCAGCCCCTAGTACAAATTCTCAATATAGTGTGTGACCATGATATGTATATATAATATAGCAATAAAGATTCAAATTTTAAAAAACTAAAAAAACAAAAAAAAAATGACTATAATCCTCAGCTATAGTAGACCAAAATTATGACCCACCTGACATATGAACAACTTAGGTTAATTAAATTAATGGAAGATTCATCTGCTTCTTGTTATGTATGGAATGTACTCAAGTAAACGTCCAGATCTCAACTGTGCTGACTTAAAACCAGACATCCCCTGAGAACCAATCTAGTTCGTAAGTCAAGGGTCCACAGTATTTTATTCATGGATCCAGAACCAAGTGATTACTGGCTCTTTTCCAAAGTCAAAATGCCCATAAAAATAACCATTTTTAATCAATTCAGGGCATCTAGGCACCCTAGTACAATGAAGGTATTCAAAAAAGGAATGTCTAGAACAGCTTCAGAGAGTGAAAAGAAAAAAATTAAAAAGGAAGTACAAAGAAGGAGGAGATAAGTGTGTCTGGAGCAAGGTTAATTATTGGGGGAGACTAAGACACTGTCTTTTGCTAGCATACATTTTTTTTTTTTTTGAAGTACCAGGGATCAAACTCAGGCCTTTGTGTGTCCAAGGTTGGCGCAGTACCACTTGAGCTAAATCCCTAGCCCCCTATCATACACTTTTTTTTAAAAGAATTTTTAACATTTACTGTGTTTTCAGATCATATCATGCAGGTGAGTGGGACTTTTTAGGGAGTAAAATACACATCACATTTACCATTTAAAGCATTACTAAGGGCACAGACCAGTTTATGTACAATTACACTGATATGCAATCACGGCCAGTGTTCGGCTACAGAAGTTTTGCATCATCCCAAACTGAAACTGTACAATGAGCCTCCCAACCCCCCATCCTGACAGCTCTATGAATTTGATTACATTTTTGATTGAGTTTTCAAAAAAGTATGACCTTGCAAAATTTTTCACCATGAAAGAGATAAAAGAAAATTTCATAAAAACTCGTGTCTCCATACTGTATACTTAACCACACATTGGATAGTCAGTGTGTCGTTGAATTAACAAGCTATGGTAATCATTGCAAGAATACAAATAACAGGGGCCAGAGGGTTAGCTCAGTGGTTCCGGTGTCTGCCTCGCAAGAGCAAGGTCCTGAGTTCAATCCCCGGTAGCCACATACAATGCTGGGCGTGGAGACTCACGCCCACCAACAATCAATACCACATACCACAGTGCTGGGAGTGGTGGCTTATGCCTGTAATCCCAACACTCAGGAGGCAGAGACAGGTGGATCGCTGAGTTTGAGGCTTGCCTGAGCTACATAGTGAGCTCAGAGCCAGCCTGAACTACAAAGCAAGACCCTGTCTCAAAAAAAAAGAAAAAAAGATGGGCCGGAGGGTTAGCTCAGTGGTTCCGGCACCTGCCTCGCAAGCGCAAGGACCTGGGTTCGATCCCCAGTGACCACATATAATGCTGGGTGTGGAGACACGCCCACCAACAATCAACACCGCATACCACAATGCTGGACGTGGTGGCTCACGCCTGTAATTCCAGCACTCGGGAGGCAGAGACAGGAGGATTGCTGAGTTCGCGGCAGCTTGCCTGGCCACCATAGTGAGCTCAGGGCCAGCCTGAACTACAAAGCGAGACCCTGTCTCCAAAAAAAGCAAAAAAAAAAAGAAAAAAGAATATAAGTAACAGAATCAGTAACATTTAACATTACGTACCCACTAGGAGTAAAGCACCTGGCTTACACTTTTCAGTGTCTCACACATCCTGTTATGCTACTGCTGCGCCAGTCCCATGACCTGGGTCCAACCTCCTAAACCTCTGTGCTTCTCCTTCGGCTACAGAAGGAAAAGAGAAAGAATGTCAGTCGTGGGATTATTAGGGGAGATGAACCAATTTATGCAGTAGCCTTGGCAAAGTACCTGACATTTTAGAACATCCTCAGCAGCTGAAGATGACAACTGCTTACCCACTGAGCCAGCGACATTGGGCGGCAGGAGTCCCCGAGTCCTGGAATCCAGCTCTCACACATGAGCCAGTGTTCTGAAAATCCTCTCTGTTGTTTCTATGGACAAAAATAAGTAGAGGGGAGCTTAGGGCCTCACAGAAAGCCAGCTAAGGATGGAAGACAGACATAGGAATGAAGAGAAAACGCTGGAGACACAGGATCTGCCTGAGGGAGGAGAATTGAGCTGCGAACAAGGCCAGCTCTAGAGCTGCTTTCCAGTGTTAGGGTACTGGCACTTTCACCTCTACAACTGATCAGTAAGTAAGGATGATGATATCACAAGACTAACAGGGAGGCCCCATATCGCATCTAGAACAGCATCTGGCCGCTTATACATTCCACAAGTTACCCACAAGGTGGAGATCAGATAGGCGGAATGAGGCTGACTGTTCTCCCCGGTGAGCACTGAGGGGAGAGAGGCCAAAGGAGGGCGCTGACACGCTGCAGAGGAAGTAAAAACATCTGAGGTTAAACTGTTTCTCTGCAGAAACATCTCGGAGGGCGGGAGACAGAGGAATCCCGGAGAACTCTAATTGCTTGTGCCCTGTCTGCGTGAATACGGCCAAGGTGAACCAGTCACTCCGGGCTCTATATTTTTTTTTTAATTTTTTTTTTTTTCCTTTTTGAGGGTCTTGCTTTGTAGTTCAGGCTGACCCGAGCTCACTATGTAGCCCAGGCAAGCCTTGAACTCAGCAATCCTCCTGTCTCTGCCTCCCGAGTGCTGGGATTACAGGCGTGAGCCACCACACCCGGCTCGGGGCTCTATATTGAAGGGAGACATAAACCCCTTGGTCCTCCAGATTTTAACTTATTTCTGTGTCATCTTCGTCGCACTTTCCTCATAAGCTGGTTCCCATGCGTGTAACTACACGGCTTCTCTTTCTTGGTGCTAAGATGTTAAAGCTCGCACACGATGGTACTAGGCCTCCAGAAGGGAAATGAATCAGGAGTCAGAGCCCTCATATGGGACAGTGCCCTTATAAACAGAGTCGACAAGACACCCATTCCCACACCGCCAGTATGAGGACAGAAAAGATGGCATCTGGAAACCAGGAAGGATGGCCTGGCCAGGCACCAATTTGCCAGCACCTTAACCTTGGACTTCCTAACTTCCAGAACGGATGCAGCTTAAATCACTTGAGGTATGGCGTTTGTTAGTTCAGCCCGAACTAATTCATTCAGGGTGGGTAGGTGCCAAACACTAATGACACAGCAGGGCCACATTCAAGATTGTGGACCCCTCCCCCCAGGCTCAGGTCACTTAGTGAGTAACCCATCCAACCTACGCAGCAGCCCGCATGTAAATCCTCCCTGTAGAGTTGACTGATTCGAGGCAGGATGGACTCTGAAGGTAAAATAAACTGAGCTTGGGGGTACATACTTGTAAACCCAACTCTGTGGGAAGCTGAGGCAGGAAGACTGCAAATTGGAGACAAGCCTGGGTGGCTTAGCAAGAAGCCATCATAAAATAAAACTAGGGCTGGGGATGTAGCTCAGCACAGTCTTCACTTCACTTCAGTTCAGTCTCTTGCACTAGGAGGCAGTGGAGTAGGAAGACTGAGGTCTCCTGGTGAGCACTGTGAGGAGATGAGGTGTAAGCGCAATCGCGCTGCAGGGAAACTGAAAACACCTGAGGGGAAATTCTTTACCTGGCACCACTGAGGGTGGGAGACAGAGGAATCCTGGGAACTCCAGTGGCTCGCGCCCTTGTCTGAATGAATAGAGCTGAGGTGCACCAGTCACGCAGGGCTCTGTGTCGAAGGGACTCGAGAGCCCCGGGTCCTGTACATTTTGACATGGGTCTGTGTCTCTCTACTTTTCATCCTTCTCATCCCTGGGCAAGTTTGAGCCTGCAGGCTGGTCCCTATAGTGGGGAGGGGGTCCTGACTAAGATTAGCATTAATTAGCAGTGAGTCCCTCGTTTCAGATAGAAGACTCCTTATTATGGAAGCCTGCTGCCAGAGTCCAGGCGCCGGAGGGCCCCCAGGGCCCCGCGTGTTAAAGGTTTGGTCTCCAGTGTGGTAATTCTGGGAGGTTGGGGAGGCTTTAGGTCACTGCGAGTGTAGACTCCAAGAGGATGGCAGGACTCTGGCCCTTTCCTCCTTCTCTTTTTGCTTTATGGCCACAAGGTGAACAGTTCTGCTCCGCAACACACCCTTGCGTGTGGCTTTCCCACAGACTCGAGTCAAGGACGCCAACTCCTTCTGGGCTGGAACCTCCTCAGCTGTGAGCTAAATCAATCTTTTCATAAGGTGATCCCACTCTAGTCACGGAGTGCTAATACACCTAGTATGGCCTTCTTCCCAATCTTAGAAGAAATGCCCGTCCAGAACTTGTGACTCCCTTTGTTCTAATTCTATATTCTCCCAGCAATCTCTAGTAAAAGGGCTTTGCAGATTCTTCTAGCCCCTCGGAGGGAGAAGGGCTAACTAGTAAGTCAACTATGTGTCTGTTGATTAACACTTACTCATATTTCCCCAAAACCTAAAACAGAGCTTATAACCAAGACATTGGTGGGCCAGGGATTTAGCTCAGTGGTTCCAGTGCCTGCCTGCCTTGCAAGTACAAGGTCCTGAGTTTGATCCCCAGTACCAAAAAGAAAAAAGTCATTGCTGAGCAGAGCTGACTGAATGAATTACTACTACTTGAGATACGGGCAGAGGCAGATGGAAGACTCCACAGTTGGCTGGGCATCACATGCCCAGATAAGAATCCACACTTCTAACATCCTGTGGTTGGCCCCTGGCTCACAATTTGAGAAGCATCAGTCAAAGACAGCTCTCCAGAGTTTGGCAGACAGGCTAATGACTTTGGGTTTCCACCTCTGAGTTTTCTTTTCTTTTTTTTTTGAGACACGGTCTCGCTCTGTAGTTCAGGCTGGCCCTGAGCTCACTATGTAGCCCAGGCAAGCCACCGCGAACTCAGCAATCCTCCTGTCTCTGCCTCCCGAGTGCTGGGATTACAGGCATGAGCCACCACACCCGGCACTGTGGTATGTGCTATGGATTGCTGGTGGGTGTGAGTCACCACGCCCAGCATTCTATGTGGTTACCGGGATCGAACTCAGGACCTTGCGCTTGCAAGGCTAGTGCCGGAACCACTGAACTAAATCTCCGGCCCTCCACCTCTGAGTTTTCTACCAGCACTAAGAGAGGACCAAGATCAACCCTAATCCTGATGTTATTCACAGGGAAATCCAAACCATTCATGAAAAACTCTTTGATACTTAGGTCCTGACATGGTACCACTGGGTACCGTTTGCATAAATACACTTAGCATTTCCACCAGTCTTCAAGACAACCTAAGGATTGAGAAGATGATTCCACCCATTTTGCAGATCAGGAAAAGAAAGCGCAGAAAAGTCATGTTTTGTGATTCAGCAGAAGTCACCAAAGTGAAAATTTTTCAACCCATGCTTTATCTATTAGGATGATCCAGGGTCGAATCTGGGTGCACATGAGACTCACAGTGGAGCTTAAAACTCTCAAGCCTTATCCATAACCAATTAAATCAGAATCTGTGGAGAGATATTGATATCTGAATTTTCATACCCCTCCTCACACCCAGGCACCATTTCATCGTCCAGACAGGAAAGTGCACCAGGCAAAGCCGGGCAGTCTGACACTTGTGCCCACATCCTAAACCACTCGGTGATAGTTTTCAAAATCTGGCTGCTTCTGAACCTGAGAACCCAATGCTGCCTTAGTTTCCTTAAGTCTCTGAGGGACCCATGAGTCCTCTGTCCCCTCTGGACACGCTCCCTCCCCAAAACTACCTGTGCATTAACCCTGGCTTTGGATTCTCTTCGGGCTATGGGACATCTGCTATTCCTACTTCTCCATAAGTATGCTGAACCATAGGATCGGACTCAGGACCAAGTCACTTCCATCTTTCTGCAAGCAGTTTTCACAGAGGACTTACTACTCTAAGCACTTTATATGCCATATCTCTTTTAGTCACAGAAACCTCAAGAGGCATGTATCACTGTGATTCCTAGTTGACAGGTAAGGAAACCAAGGCACAGACAGGTTAAGTAAGTCCCCAAGGCCGTCCAGGCACTGTGGTCAAGGCAGGTTTCCATCCTCAGCGCCGGGGAGTGATCTGGCTGTGCTTATTTTGGAATAAACTACCACATTATTTCTTCAGTTAGGTTTTCTTTGTCTGTTTCTTCCTTTTTAAAAGGAGAACATAAATTAAGATCATCACAGGAAATAAATGGATTAACTGCCAACCCTGGAATTCTCCAAGTCATATGGGACATCCAGCAAATGTTCTTACCATTCCCCTGATCTCCAGGTAATAAATAGCAAACAGTGTTCCTTTGTCTCTAAAGGAATTTAGATCATGACAATACTATCTACAACTGTATATCAACTTGGGAATGCCTCCCCCAGTAGGTGAGATAAAAGACAAGGAAGATAATCTTTCAGTTTTGTTTCCTTGTTTTTAGTTTTTTTGAGACAGGGTCTCACTCTGTAGTTCAGGCTGGCACTGAACTCACTGTGTAGCCCAGGGTAGCCTTGAACTCTCAGCAATCCTCCTGCCTCTAGCTCCCGAGTGCTGGGATTTCAGGCGTGAGCCGCCACGCCTGGCTCAGGTTTTTTTCTAAATCCAAACTGTAGCACCTTATTTTCGGCTACTTGTTGGACATGAATCAAAACTATTTATCGAATAATTCCTTTTGGCCAACCTGTTGTTGGCACTCTGAGAAGACAATGAAGTCTAGGAGACAAGAAATGAACAAAAGAGAGAAAAAGAGGATAGAAGAAAGAAGGGAAAGACAAGAAAGACAGTGACAGCGTAGTTGTGTATGTCAGTAGCTAACACAACTCTAAAGGAACAAAAAATTAATCTTTTTCCCAACTCTCCCTCTAGCTTTCTCTCATAAAGGCAGAGTATTCTCTCAACCACCAAGAGTGAAAGCCTTGAATTGCTATTAACTCTTAACATCTGTCATGGGCTACACTGTTCCTCCCAAATGTGTGTGTTAAAGTTCCAACCCTCAGGTGACTCTATTCTGAGATGGTGCGCTCACAGAGGTAAGTTAGGGACAGCACAGGAGTTCTTGCACAGCAAGAAGAGAGCTCTCAGATCAAACCAAAGGCCCCTAACACCTTGACTTGAACTTCCAGCCTCCAGAACTGTAAGAAACTAAACCATTTCGAGCCACCCGTCTAAGTTTTGTTATGGCAGCCCTGGCAAATGAATGCAATGTCTTCTCCCTTAGTTTTCATACATAGTTTATGATTCTTTTTGCAGTGTTCTTTCACAGTGAGGTACACTCAGCCCTTCTTATTTTCATTATGAGGTAGGGTCTCAGTAATTCACTAAATTGCCCAGATGGGCCACAAACTTGGTTGTCTTGACAAATTCTGGGATTACAGGTATGCGTCAATATACCTGCCTTATGACAATTTTTAAGTCCTACTGACTCAACACCTGCGTTTGCTTTAAAATTCTCAATAGAAAAATATGTATTGAAGCAATGATATTATTAGCAAGGTCAACAGGGTAGTTGTTTCATAGAAGCTCATCATACATTGGGTATGTTTAGAAATTCCCATAGTAAGGAAGTTAAAAACCCGCTACGCATAAGACATATAAGAGTTATGCAAATAAAAAGCAAAACCCTCAAGTTGGGAGTTTCCTTTGGCCATGTCTTTGTAATATACATACTACATACAATTCCTCATTTAGCAACCTAGTTGCAGGTACATAATTCAGTTGTTAAATGAAGTGTGTCTATAATCTGTATCTAAATATTATAGATAACTCTAAAAATTTTTCTTTACTTATCTCTATACTTCCAGAATTCTCTACAAAGAGCTTCATTTTTATGAACTATACATATGGCTTAAAATAAATTTGAGGATATTTAAATTTTTTTCAGAAAAGTTGAATCTCATTAATCGTGCTTTCAAAATCTACACAAAACAAAAAATTTAAAAATCCTTAATAAAGTTCCAATCCCATTTCTAACTTGATGCCAATTAATTCCTCTGCACCTAGTTCCTTATGGCTAGTATGTAGAATGTTTTTCTACTTTATTTCCTAATTCCAATTTTGGGATTTCAAATTGTGTGACCGACAATATCAAAACATGAAAGAATACAAGCTCCAGACACAAATTCCCCCATTTTCACTAGAACTGAGACATAAAGAATCTGTTCTGTTTCCCTTTATTTTTCTGTAAAATAACAGCCCTAGTAGTACTCCAATCGGGGCAGCTTTGTGAAGGTTAAACATGCTATTTTTCATAAAGTCCTCAGAAGGCAACTCTGCATTCAACATGTAACTATTCCAGCTGTTACTCATCTGACATATCTTCCCAAATATTCAACAATAACTGAACATCTCTATACCACAAAGACCTAGGGAACAAAATAACTTTCCCACTGGGAATAAAAAAGGAAACTGAATGCCTAGTTCTGCTACCATGGCATCTGATGCCAGGAGCCCAGGGTTCATTCCCCTTCCTCTCTGCAGCCTTTTTTTTGAGACAGGGTCTCGCTTTGAGTTCAGGCTGGTCTGCTCCAGAGTGCTGGGTTTACAGGCGTGAGCCACCACACCTGGCACTGTGGTATGTGGTATTCAATGCTGGTTGGCGTGAATCACTACACCCAGCATTGTATGTGGTTACCGGGAATCTAACTCAGGACCTTGTGCAAGGCAGGCACCGGAACCACTGAGCTAAATCTCCAGCCTCTGCAGCCTTCTTTCTGAAGGAGGCTGGGGGAAACCTTGTCTGTAGTCTTGTCTGTAAAACTTGTCTGTAGTCTTTCTTGAGAGATCCAGAGACCACCCCTAGAATCACCTGTCAGTGATGAATTTTCTTCAAAGCTTCAGAATCTGTACAGACACTAAAGAGATCCTATCTGATGAGTTTTTCAAACCCTTCTGCTTTCTGAGAACCTTTAATCACAGGTAGTAGTAGATAGGGACATAGGAGGAATTAAAGCATGCTTGTCTTGTATCTGGTCAGAACACTTTTTGAAGACTTTCTCAAAAGCGTCCATAAATTTAAAGTATTCCAGTCACTATAATAAGACCTGTTAAAAATAGCAACTATAAGAGGGGAGAGGCAGTAGTGGTACATTCTCCTTTCCCATCAGAATCAAAAAGAGCCCATGGCGCTTCAAGGAACTTCCACAGGAAAGAATCCTTTCTGGTTATTATAACAGTGTTAATATCAACAGCCAATACCTTGTCACACGCCTGCACTGTTCTAAACATTTGACTTGTACTGGACCCGGAGTCTGAAAACAAATGCGAGCGGAAACGAAGGCACAGAAACACGCTCTCTCACTCACGTTACACCGTTAGCCGGGAGAGGACGTAAGGAAGGTAAAGGAAAGCAAGTTGGGCAGCGGGGAACCATCGTGATCCACACACGTTGCCAGACCAGGTACCTCCGACCCGAGAATCCGCGACAACCCCAAAGGCAGGGGCTCCGGAGAGTGGATGCCAAATAGCCGCTCAACGGCCCACAATGCCGCCCTCTACCGTTGCCGGCGTTTTCTCCCACAATGACCAAAACGCGAGTCTCCCTGATCCTACGAGCAGGCTGTAAAAGTTAAAAGAGGTAGAGGGGTTCCCAAGTCACTCACCTCTCTGAGACCGAGGCCCAGGGCTCAACACTGGACGGCGGAAGTGTTCGGGCTACGCGGCACTCTGGAACTACAGTTCCCAGGATCCTGCGAGGCTTCACACCACTAACTCCGCCCACAGGACGGAGGGGCACGCGCGGGCTCGCGCAGCCTGGTCGCGTTTCCCAGAATCCTCCGGTGAAGCGAGTTTCCTGTACTCTACCTCTGCTAGCAAGAGTGCCTTCACATGTGCAGGCTTTAAGTTATACTGTAGTTTCTTCTTTCCGCATTGGAGAAATGATCACAGTCGCGTTTTGATGGCTAAAGTGAGGCAATCATAGAAAGTCTTTGGACCACACATCCCAGAATCTTGTGTAAGCCAGAACTACCCGCCCCGTGTAATTTTAATTTTGCTTTAGCGGGTAATGTTTTATTCAGTACTTGGAGAGCTCAAGCTGCGCTTCACGTGTGAGAAGTTAGAAATATTTTAGAAATAGAATTATAAAGGAATGCAGTGTGTAATGTGCTTTATTATATGGCCCCAACTTGGCTTTACCCCTACCCCGCTTCATCGACTTTTCCCATAGAAAAAGAATTTCAGGACAAAGCAATCTGGGGAGTATTAGGAGCTGACTTAAGGATAGAAAAGTAAAGGAAATAAAGAAAGGGCTTTAGCTTGAGGGACTAAAAGAGTCACTGTTCTGAAGGAAAGGATCAGACTGACACATTAACAAAAGAATGAGACTGGCTTTTAAGGCTTACTGGCGTGGGCTAGGGGCTGGTACCTTTCCACTGGAGCACGAGTATAACACTACTTTAGATGTCTCCCTCATGTTTTAGGGGATTTCACCCCTGTAGCAAATGGGCTAGTGAGAAGTTGGTGTCTTCCCGTTAAAATGCATTTGGTCCTTGCACTAGAAGAAAGAGGATACTCGGAGGTTGCCTTCCATACATTGTTAACAAAAGAGAGGAAAAGATCTATCTCTGTCTTTAGTGGTTTATAGGTTAAGGCCTGAGAGTCGTTAGGAAGTGCTTGATCTATTTCACAGCCATGGAGCAAAAAAAATGAAATAGTAAAATTCTCCACTGTTATTTCACGCTAGTGTCCTTGAATTGGGAGGGAGCTGGAAAAAATATTACTGAAGCTTTAGGGCAGAAACCTTGGCTCTAGGGACTCCATTAGATCAGATTCAGCCACCCATTCCAAAGGCCAATCAAGGAAACAAGCAGTGAAGGGCAGGAGAGGAATTGTATTTATTTACTTTTTAAAGTTCACAAATCTTTGTACTATTTATTGAAGAAAGAACTTGAAATTTTTAGGAAAAGAACTGTAGTCACCTTGGCCATGCTGGAGAGGACTGAGAGAGGTTCAAGATCTGTCTTTAAGTAGCTTAGAGTAATTTTAAGATGTTATAGAAAAAGAGAAGAAGCTAAAAGTTTAGGATCACAACTGGGCACTTACAAAATAGGCAAATGTCTTCCTGGTCAAGGCACTGTCTGGTTTTGTCACTGAATAAATTCTTGATTCTCATCATGAAAAAAGATTTCAGGATACACCAATGAGAGGCATAGGTAGATTTATTAAGCAGAGTTAAAAAGATGGGGGAGGACTGAGGATTTAGCTCAGTGGTTCCAGTGTCTGCCTGGCAAACTCAAGGTCCGGAGTTCAATGCACAGTAACCACACCAAAATGCTGGGCGTGGTGGCCCATGTTTGGAAGCAGAGGCAGGGAGATTGCTGTGAGTTCCAGGTGGACTGGGCTACATAGTGAGTTTGGATTCAGCCTGAACTACAAAGCAAGACCCTGTCTCAAAAAACTAAAAAAAAGGGGGGGCTAGTAAGAAAAGAGATGGTGAGGTTCAGACTAGCCCACTCACAAAAACATGGACCAGCGTTTATAGAGGTGGCAAGGGTGAACTTGAACTCATTAAAATGAGGCTATTCCATTCCTTCTTCCTTGAAAGTTTTGAACAAGAATGGATGTTAAATTTTAACAAATGCTTTTCCTGCACCTGCTAATGTGATCATATAGTATTTCACTAGTAATGAATTACACTACACCGATTTCCAAATGTTATGCCAGCCTTGGATTAATGAAATAAGCTATTTTGTTGGAGTCTATGTATGTGGAGTCCCCATGGAGATGGGGAGCTTTCACCTTAGTCTAATACTGCTCTCACAGGAACAGGGCCTCTGTTTGCAAGGAAAGAGATGCCAAATGATACAGGCATATTTTTTAACCTGTAAGCTCAAAGACATTTAGTTCAACTTGTAATAAAGGTAAATATAATTTTGATAAAGACTTCTGAGAAGAATAAAGAAGATGAGATCACCTCAGTTAGAAAATGATCCTGTTTTAAACCTTCAACAGTCCACCTCTTTAGAACAAACACAACACAGTAGTCGAGGGCAGACATGAGCCAGACTTTCTGGGTTTGCTTCCTGCCAACAACTCCCACCAGCTTTAGGGACGGAAGGGTATTTAAACTGCATCTGCCTCAGTATCCTCATCTAGAAAATGGGGATAAAATGGCGCCTACATCCTGAAGATGTTGTAAAGATTAATTAAGTGTATTTACACTACTTAGAACAAAGCCTAGTATTTATATTTGTTACTGCTCTTTCTTTTTTTTTTTTTTTTGAGACAGAGTCTCGCTTTGTAGTTCAGGCTGGCTCTGAGCTCACTATATAGCCCAGGCAAACCTGGAACTCAGCAATCCTCCTGTCTCTGCCTCCCGAGTGCTGGGATTACAAGCATGAGCCACCATGCCCTGCACTGTGGTATGTGGTGCTGATTGCTGGTGGGTGTGAGTCTCCACACCCAGCACTGTTGTATGTGGTTACCAGATCAACTCAGGACCTTGCGCTTGCAAGGCAGGTGCCGGAACCACTGAGCTAAATCTCTGGCCCCAACTGCTCTTTCTTTTTAAACTACTGCTGTTATATTGTTAAAACAGGACATGAGATAGTTTAGGACTTAACTGAATGTTAAAGGCAAAGTTTATAGGTTGTAACTTAAAACTTCAGATCTATGGTAAGGAATGCGCTCACTTTAGTATTAAATGCAGCATGTTCATTTAATCCACCCCTGTATATAATGCAGAAGCTCTAGAAAATCAAAGCATATCAGGACTCTCTTGCTAGAGGTTCTTCCTGTATGTGGGTCAGAAAAAAAAAAGGAAAGTGTCTCTCATGTCAGTGCATACAGGATCCTTTGGTGGAGCCAGTGTAAATGACTCCTTTGGGACAGGACCTGAGGTGCTGTATTTATGCAATACTTAACAATAGAAAGATTAAACAACATGGGCCGGAGATTTAGCTTAGTGGTTCTGGCACCTGCCTTGCAAGCACAAGGTCCTGAGTTTGCTACCCAGTAACCACATACAATGCTGGGCATGATGACTCACGCCTACCAGCAATCAATACCACATACCACAATGCTGGGCATGGTGGCTCAAACCTGTAATTCCAGCACACGGGAGGCAGAGGCAGGAGGATTGCTGAGTTCCAGGCTTGCCTGGGCTACATAGTGAGCTCAGGGCCATCCTGACCTACAAAACAAGACCCTGTCTCAAAAAAAAAAGAAAAAAATTAACACACACCCACAATGAATAAGCCAAATCATGGCTTCTAATCACCAAGAAAACAATGTATATCCCTCCCCCAAACCAATGAAACTGACTGTGGCCTGGTCCCTCTCACTCCCTCCCTAAATGCTGGTGCCTGTCCTCTCACTTTTATCTAGTGGCTCCTCCCTACCAGTAACAAGGGTGCTGAGTCTGGAGGGAACCCAGGTTGCGATTCTGTTTCCCTGACACAGGTGAGGCTGAATTTCCCCAAGGGGTGGTGAAAACTAAGGTATTCAAGGAGCCTACTTGTGGTTTGCCTATTTGGATGGTTCTTTTGTTGTTTGGGGGTTTGTTTTGTTCTCTCTGCTTTGTTATATCTCTGTAGTCCAGGCTGGCCTTAAACTCACAGTGATCCTCCCGCCTCAGCCTGCCTGTTCCAGGATTATAGGTGGGTGCTACCACACTTGGGTCATCAATCCTATTTCTAACCCAAGTATTACAACATTCCTTTGAGAATGAGAAGAAATTTCTTCAAGGACAACTCTATAACCTTGTCAGGGCTCACAGCCTATGAACGGAAAGGAGGAGAGTTTGAGGCCAATGTGTACTTTGCATGGTGGACCAGTTAGTAGGCGGAGATTCTCAGTTGCAGTGGAAAGACACATAAAGCAATGAAGCTCTAGGGCAAGATAACATTGGCTGAGGCCTGACTCTTCAGAGCAATTCAGTGGAGGTGATAGTCACAAGTTAGGTGGAGACTCAGGCTCCCTACTGAGTTATATTCAATCCTTACAATGCTTTGTTCTTCTTTTACTAGCCGGTAGTACCCACTTGTTGTCCCTTGAGCCACTCACCAGCCCTCTGATGGCTTATATGTACTCAATAAGTAATAGCAGTCTCAGAGGGTCTTTTGTCTTTGCCAGGCCACACTTAGCTACAAGTCTTTGTCTTTTATTCTTCACTGCATACCGCAAGCAGGCACCCATGGCACTTGGTTGGTCCCCCGGATAACTTCCCACGTGGAGAGCTGGGGTTACTGAAAAACAGTTTGCTGTGCATTCTGAGGCAGGTGACCTCACCCAGTGACATCGCCTTACAGTAGTTCTCCACATCACATCCATGTACAAGTCCCTCTGCACGGGGTCCAGGGAGAGAAGTCGATGGCCACACCCCCGAAGGCCACCAATTCCTAAAA
The DNA here is from genome assembly GCA_004025085.1 of Thryonomys swinderianus. Classification (NCBI taxonomy): domain Eukaryota; kingdom Metazoa; phylum Chordata; class Mammalia; order Rodentia; family Thryonomyidae; genus Thryonomys; species Thryonomys swinderianus. The sequence goes on along the minus strand of PVIC010016299.1, from coordinate 10,016 downwards.
CCAGAAACCCACCTGTTACCCTGTGAAATGAAGGGACATGTTTCCAAGAGAAAAAAATGAGTGTATGAAGGATAAAGTGCAAAAAGAGGGAAAATATAACAATCAATATCTGGCTTTTCTTTTGTGGGTTCACTATGTTGTTTACGAATGTTGATCACCATCTGCTGGAATTGAAAAAACAATTTGCAAATAGCAATGTTGTCTAGTGGCGTGCACATTATCAGTTAATCCAAGTACTGATATGAGTAGGTACGAAATAGTGACTGTGTGATGACTGGAGGCAACAAAAACCACAGCTGCACTATTTATAAAATACAGTAGGGCTATTATATATTCTTAGACCATCAAATTTAATATTTTCAATGGATGTGCCACATTATTTAGACATTTTATAATGAAGCCAAGATGTTTTATGAAAAATAATACAAACTGTTGTAACACTTTTTTGGTTTTTGGGGTTCCTTTGGTTTGTTTTTGGAGGTTGTTTTGTTTTGATTTTTTTTTTTTTTGAGACAGGGTCTTGCTTTGTAGTTCAGGCTGGCCCTGAGCTCACTATGTAGCCCAGGCAAGCCTCCAACTCACAGCAATCCTCCTGCCTCTGCCTCCCGAATGCTGGGATTACAGGCGTGAGCCACCACGCCTGGCCTGCGTGTTGTGATTTTTTTCAAGAGAAAGAAGAAATCAAAATAACAATACAGTCATGGAGTAGCTCAGGTAGATTCCCACTCTGTAAAGCTAATGAGACGAGCAGATAATTCTGGAGAGTCCTTGATTAAGGAAATAGCTCTCCACATGTATAGGCTGGTGGGTTGGAGCAAAGCCCATAATTAGAGAATTAGATATCCTAATCCTAGATTATAGGTCAAGTAGGGCACAGGCCTACATAATTACTTCATCGGAAAAACACTTGCCTTATTTCAAAAAGTGATAACACAGTTGTTAAATATACAAAACTAGGCTTTAGGTTCAATCCCCAATACCCAGGATTTTTAGAAAGAGACTCACCTATATATTATCTCAAACCCACTTTAAATATAAAGACAGTTTAAAAGTAAACTGATAAGAGAAAGATTTGTTGGGCCATCAAAATAAATGGGGAGCAGCTGTATTAATTTCAGACAACAGACTTTGACGTTATCAAGAAAGGCATTACACATACTTAACAAGGTGCTCTCCCAAGAACAATATTCAAAATATACAGGGCTGATAGAACTACAAGGAGAAATAGATTAATCTATTACAGTTGGAAACTTTAATAAGTTTCAGAAATTTCTGTATCAGAAATGGAAAGCATCAGCAAGAATAAAATCAGTACGGACATAGTTGAAATCAGCAACATTATCCATTAAATAGATATAATAGATACCCTATGATTACTACAACGGCGACAGAATGTACATTCTTTTCAAGCTCACATGGAAAATTCACCAAGGTAGATTGCTTCTGGGCCATAAGATATAAAAGAAAATTTCCAAACCTTGAAAGCAAACAAGACATCCTTCAGTAGCTGCATGAACAAGCAATGAATGGTACCTCCAGACAATGGAATATTGGTCAGCACTGAAAAAGATAGGAGGTATCAAACTGCAAAGGTACAGTGGTCTTAGATATATATTTCAAACTGAAAGAGGCCAATCTGAAAAGACCTCACACTGTATGATTCTCACTATGTGATATCCTGGAAAAGAAAAATGTGGAAATAGTAAAAGGGATCAGTGGTTACCAGAGGCTAGAGCTATGACTAGGCAGAGCACATGTTTTTTAGGGCAGTAAAACTACTTCGTATGATATCAGCTGTCCTGGTGGGCACGTGTTATACATTTGTCCTAACCCATGCAATACCACACCACTAGAGTTTCTACTTTATTAGATCAAAATTTCCTTTTCCAGCAAGTTCCCAGGAATTACAGCTCAACAAATTCCTAGACCATCTTGACATCACCAGTAGCTGAAACACTACTGAATTCTACAAAAACCTCAGTGAAGTTCTTTAAGCTCCTTAAGCTCTTTAATACAAATCAAGAAGGAAGGAGTACTCCCAAAGATATTTCTGGAAGCTATTACTACCTAGAGTCCAAAGCCAGACCAGTTTCACACCAAAAAAAGAGAACAGTAGGCCAACAACTTTAATGAGTATAAATGCAAACAAATCTTCATGAAGTTATTGTTATACAGAATATAATGAATCTTCAAAAAATTCACATTATGACCAAGCAGGCTTCATCCCAGGGGTACAAGGATGGTTCAGTATATACAAATCAATTAATGTAATACATCACATCAAGAGAAGCAAGGACAGACATCATGTGATCATTTCAAAAGATGCAGAAAAAACTTGGGTTTGCAACTTGTCTGTATTTGGTATTTCATGTTGCAGTGCATATGTTTAACTACTTGTTTACTGATATAGACTGGAGTTGTTACATTCCAAGCTTAAATTTGAAAGGCCCATCACTCAGCACCAATCACTGTATTTTTTTTTGCTTTTGAGACAGGGTTTCACTTTACAGGCTGGCCCTGAGCTCACTATGGTGCCCAGGCAAGCCGCCGCGAACTCAGCAATCCTCCTGTCTCTGCCTCCCGAGTGCTGGGATTACAGGCGTGAGCCACCACGTCCAGCATTGTGGTATGCGGTGTTGATTGTTGGTGGGCGTGTCTCCACACCCAGCATTATATGTGGTTACCAGGGATCGAACTCAGGTCCTTGCGGTTGCGAGGCAGGCGCCGGAACCACTGAGCTTACCCTCCGGCCCCACCAATCACTGTATCTTAGCCAATTACCATTAGTATAATATCCAATTACCATTAGTAATCCACTAAAAATGTGGGTGGGTGGATATTAAAGCGTATTATGTGATAGTTAATTTGTTATATTCTTTTTTTTTTTTTTTT
>PVIC010016298.1:0-34200 GCA_004025085.1 Thryonomys swinderianus | reverse complement strand
GCATAAGGACCTGAGTTCGATCCCCGGTTACCACATATAATGCTGGGCGTGGTGGCTCACGCCTGTCATCCCAGCACTCGGGAGGCAGAGACAGGAGGATTGCTGAGTTCACGGCGGCTTGCCTGGGCACCATAGTGGGCTCAGGGCCAGCCTGAACTACAAAGCGAGACCCTGTCTCCAAAAAGCAAAAAAACAAAAACAACAACAACAAAAAAAAAATGTATAGGGCCGGAGGGTTAGCTCAGAGGTTTCAGAGCCTGCCTCGCAAGCGCAAGGTCCTGAGTTTGATCCCCGGTGACCACATAGAATGCTGGGCATGGGGACACGCCCACCAACAATCAACACGGCATACCACAATGCCGGACGTGGTGGTTCACGCCTGTAATCCCAGCACTCAGGAGGCAGAGACAGGAGGATTGCTGAGTTCGCGGCGGCTTGCCTGGGCACCATAGTGAGCTCAGGGCCAGCCTGAACTACAAAGCGAGACCCTGTCTCAAAAAGCAAAAAAAAAAAAGTATATCATGCTCTCTCCCTTCACAGAGAGCCTGGTGACTGTTATTTTTTAAGTACTCTGGGATCTGAGATCTTTCACTTTGAAAGACAATAGTTTTGGAACAATCTTTTTTTTTTTTTGCTTTTGAGACAGGGTCTCACTTTGTAGTTCAGGCTGGCTCTGAGTTCACTAGGGTGCCCAGGCAAGCCGCCGTGAACTCAGCAATCCTCCTGTCTCTGCCTCCCAAGTGCTGGGATTACAGGCGTGAGCCACAACGTCCAGCATTGTGGTATGCGGTGTTGATTGTTGGTGGGCGTGTCTCCACGCCCAGCATTATATGTGGTTACTGGGGATCGAACTCAGGACCTTGCGCTTGCGAGGCAGGTGCCGGAACCACTGAGCTAACCCTCCGGCCCTTTGAACAATCTATTTAGGTAATCCCAGGGATTTTAGATTACTTCATTTCACAAGTGTGTCTGCAAGTTAGCCTATTTTTGTGGTTATACAAGGTCATTATTCTGTAAATGCTGTTCTTGATACAGTCATGCTGCTGGAATCCTGCCTGCAATTGTGTGCATGAGCCCAAGTAGCAAAAACATTTCCTGTATCTTTTGGATTACCCTCCATATCCATGAGATCCACACCCCTGAATTTGCCCAACCATGTGTAAGAAATGCTTAGATACACCAAGGCTCTGGGAGACTGAGACAGGAGGATCTCAAGTTTGAGCCCCACTCAGGCAACTTACTGACTTAAGCTGTCTGAAAATACAAAATAAACAGGATGAGGGATGGAGCTCAGTGTGAAGGTCCTGGGTTCCATTGCTAGTGCTGCAGGAAACCAAAACCAAAAGAAATTGAGGAAAAAAGTTGCATCAGTACTGAATCCTGTCAGACAGCCTACACTGGAGTGAAATTTGTGATTCTTCTCATGACTTGGAGACCCCATTTGCTTGAGTCCTCCTATCCAGAAGGGAGATCGGGAAGGGACTTCAAGCCCTGTCAGCTTCCCTGGCTCTTCGGGAAGCGGAGACCAGTTCCAGGAACTCCCTAGGGTTTGAAAGCTTACGACTGTGGGCCCACCGGGACCTGAGGCCCAGCCCAGCCACATCTGTGGGTTGTCACTGAATCCTGTCAGGCATTTTTCTTTGTCACCATGCCCTGAGCAAGATAGGGCAACAGCCATTGAGGCAACACCAATGTACCAATCAGATAAGGAGGGCCCGTCCCGTCTTCAGGGGGATGTACATGGCTTCCGTGCAAATACATGGACATTTCATTTAAGGGACTCGGGCATGGACAGCTTTTGTATCCACTGGGGTATTGGAAACAATTCCCTCTGAGTCTCAAGGGGCCACTGTGCACAAATATTAAATTCTCTGCTTTTTAAAAAAATTATGGTGGTCTTCCTACAGCCTTCTCAGCATTCCCAAAAGCTGTCTTGTGTCATCTATGTCCTCAAGGTGTGAGAGAGCCTCTAGAAATACACACTGGTTTTGTGTTTCCTCACCTAAGACAGGACCCTTAAATGTTTCCTTGTCACTCAGGGGCATCTTTAGACAGCCTTGTCCTGGAAAGGACGGTGGGGTCTCCCTTCAACTGCTCTGTTACACTGCAGCAGTGTCTGTGATCGTCCGCATTGGTGCAGATCGGCCTCACCTGCACCATGGTTTTCTTTTGCTCCTTCTCTGTATGGCCAGCTGGTAGAAATGGAGGCTTTTTTTTTTTTTTTGCCCTGTCCCACCCCAACATGAATGGGCCACTTTGGGGTTTTACCTTTTTCCCCTACCTTGCTTCTTCCTCTGTTCAGTCTCTCCTGGAAGCCTGGAGCCCCCAAAGCAGCTGCTCCCTTACATTTCAGAGAAAGTCAGAGCCACTTGTCCAGAGAGATTCCCCCAGACTGAGTGCAGCAGTTTGGATGCCTAGACCCAGGGAGGCCCGCCGTGCCCACTTTGGGAGGTTGACTGTGTGGTGCTTCCTTCTTGGAGCCTGGATCAGGCTTGACCAGATGGTTGTGCCCTCACCAAGCTCCAGATGGGTATTCTGCCAGGATTGTAAGCTCTAGAAACCCTCTGTCCTACTTCAAAATAATTTTTTTTTAAATATTTTTTTTTTGCTTTTTGAGACAGGGTCTCACGTTGTAGTTCAGGCTGGCCCTGAGCTCACTATGTAGCCCAGGCAAGCCGCCGCGAACTCAGCAATCCTCCTGTCTCTGCCTCCCGAGTGCTGGGATGACAGGCGTGAGCCACCACGTCCAGCATTGTGGTATGCGGTGTTGATTGTTGGTGGGCGTGTCTCCACGCCCAGCATTATATGTGGTTACCGGGGATTGAACTCAGGACCTTGCGCTTGCGAGGCAGGCGCCGGAACCACTGAGCTAACCCTCTGGCCCTTCAAGATAATATTTTGTCAGACTAGGTAGGATGGTATGTGCGGGTCTGTGTGTGTGTATGTGTGTGAGAGGCTTTGGTCATTGTGATACCAGTCTGAAAGTAAGTGGCAGTCGCACAGGTAACTGAGCTTGCTGGTCACATGGCCAGTGCAGCAGACTGGCAATCACTCCATCCTCTCCCCTTTCTGAACGTGAATCAGTGCAGCCAAGATCTGAGATTGAGTGTGGGGTCAGGTCCACTGGTGTGGCATAGGAAATAGAGATTCTGACAGACCAAGGCCTTTTCCTCATAGTAGTGAGGCCACCCTAGACTGGCGATGTGGCACCTGCTAATTGCATGTGGCATGGCCTTCTGGGGTCTGTGCCTAGCCTTCCTTAAGGCAAAGTTTAGTCTGTGTGAGAAGGTCCCCAGAGTTCGGCTTTCCGACTGTTTCCTAGAACAATTTAGTTGCCTGTAATATTATGCCTCAGCCTTGACCTTTTCTCTCTCCCTCTGCAGTGTAAACCGAAGCAACTTTTCCTTCTTCCTTTCACCTCCCTTCCCATCTCTGCCCCTCCAGTTGGGCCAGTGGGACTCTACTCTGGTGACAGGTTGTCTGGTCCCACAAACTGTCTGATCTGTGGTGCATTCCTGTAATCCTAGCAACCTGGGAGGCTGAGGCAGGGAGATCACAAATCCACATAAAATCTGAGCAGCTCTAAATCCTTGTGTCAAAATAAAAAAATAAAGCAAAGGGCTCAGTGCCAAGGCCCTGGGTTCAGTTTCCAGTACCACCATATTAGAGGGTTAGCAGTCCTCCAACTGCCTAGAATGAAGGACAAGGAAGGGTAAAGAATGGGAATAGAGGCTTAGGAAATTTCAAAATACATGGGGGCTTGGGAGGTCCATGCCTCAGAGTAGGCAAAGGCAAAGATAATCAGAGTTTGCCACCATTTATTGGGTGCATACAGTAATCTGAGTGAGTTCAGATGGTAGTCCTCTGCTGATGAGTTTAGTGAGATAAATAGACATTCTTAGAATAATAAGTGGGACAAGTTAAGCTGATGAGGGATTTGACATACTGGTGAAACCTTTCTCCTTTTTAAATTATCACTCCATTCTCAAAAACCAAGAATGTCGGGCTAGGACTTTAGCTAGGTGGTTCCAGCACCTGCCTGGCAAGCACAAGGTTCCAAGTTCGATCCCCAGTACCACATACCACATTGCCAGGAGTGGTGTTTCATGCCTGTAATCCTACCACTCAGGAGGCAGAGGCAGGAGGATTGCTGTGAGTTCGAGGCTTGCCTGGGCTACATAGTGAGCTCCGGGCCAGCCTGATCTACAAAGTGAGACCCTGTCTCAAAAAACTAAAACAAACAACTGGGCGTGGTGGTTCATGCCTGTAATCCCAGCACTCAGGAGGCAGAGACAGGAAGATTGCTGAGTTTGAGGCTTGCCTGGGATACATGGTGAGCTCAGGGCCAGCCTGAACTACAAAGCGAGACCCTGTCTCAAAAAACAAACAAAAAAACTAAAACAAACCAGGATGTCATCAGCTGAGGTAATCTTGCTCTTGAGCATCACGACGTCACGGCACCATTGAGTCCTCAGCTGTGACCAGAGGCAAAACAGGATTGTTTCTACATCCTAGAGCTAGCTGATGGGCAAAGACATTAGGCCTCAGACAGCCCTAACCATAATTTAATTATGAAATAATTTTTCCCAAAATTATTTAGAATGGCTCCCAATGCCACCAAACAATACAAGACAAGAACATATCCCTGCCTGGTGTGCTTTTTGTCTGGAGGAGCAAGTGGAAGCCTGTGTCTTCCTGGACCCTGGTACCTTGTGCTCAGTTTGAAGCTAGGTAATAGAGACTGCATGCCCTAGAATGCAGGGTTCTAGACCATGTCTTCAGCCTGCCAAATGACTTTGCTCTGGAGCTTTTATCTGCATTCTTTTTTTTTTTTTTTTTTTAAGGCAGAGTCTCGCTTTGTAGTTCAGGCTGGCCCTGAGCTCACTTTGTAGCCCCAGCAAACCTCAAACTCCTAGCAATCCTGCCTCTGCCTCCCGAATGCTGGCATTACAGGCGTGAGCCATCAGGCCTGACACTGTGGTATGTGGTACCAGGGATCAAACTTGGGACCTTGTGCTTGCCAGAAAGACGTTGGAACCACTGAGCTAAATCCCTGGTCCTTTTTACTCTACATTCTAAAATGCAGAGTCAGCTTGGGGTGCAGCTCAGTGCTGAGTACTTATCTAGCGTGTACAGGATCCTGGGTTCCATCCTCAGCACTACACCAAGGCGGGGGAAGGGTGTTGCACTAGGGTGTATCAAGCAGAAGCCCCCAAAATGAAGCTCATACATGTATTGTGTGTAGTGTGAAGTTTTAGACATTATCTGCAAAGTTAGCACGACGTTCCAGTGTCAGTCCCTCCTGAAATATGGAGGGGACTGGTAGCTGTGAACCACGATCCTACTGGAGCCCCCTCTGCTGCGGAGCCCACCACACTGCAGCCATCCCTTTGCTTCCTGGTATACAAGTGTGTCCTGACCACCACAGTGTGAGGTCCTGCTGTGACATTCTGGTTCTCTTGCTTAAAAACAGGTCATCAGGAAAAGCTATAGTGTTTCTTGTTTTGCAAAGATGTTCTTAGCTGTGTGTGGTAGTGCATGTCTGTGATCTCACCATCCTGGGAGGCTAAGGCAGGAAGGACACAAGTTGGAGCCCAGCTTCAGCAACTTAGTGAGACCCTGTTTTAGAATACAAAAATGAAAGAGGCTGCAGAGACAGGAGGCTTCCTGAGTTCAAGGCTTGCCTGGGCTACATAGTGAGCTCAGGGCCAGGCTGAACTACAAAGCGAGACCCTGTCTCAAAAAAAAATGAAAGAGGCTGAAAAAACAAAAAGTAAAAGGGGCTGGGTGTAGCTCAGGGGCACTATACTTGTCTGTCAAGCACAAGGTCCTGAAGGCAGTTCAATCCTTGGTAGTAGGAAAAAATAGTATGAAAGGATGGGATGGAGCTCAGTCCCTAAGTTCAAGCATCAGTACTGCCTTCCCAAAGCATTCTTTCGCTTTGTAGTTCAGGCTGGCCCTGAGCTCACTGTGTAGCCCAGGCAAGCCTGGAACTCGGCAATCCTCCTGTCTCTGCCTCCTGAGTGCTGGGATGACAGGCATGAGCCACCACGCCTGGCACTGTGGTATATGGTATGTGGTATTGATTGCTGGTGGGCGTGAGTCTCCATGCCCAGCATTGTATGTGGTTACCAGGATTGAACTCAGGACCTTGTGCTTGTGAGGCAGGCGCCGGTACCACTGAGCTAAATCTCCAACCCTAAAATAATTTGTTTTTTAAATAAATATTTTTTATTTCAGATAACCAAGAAGTGCATCAAAGGTTCTACAGAGAAGAGCAAACTGAAACTGCAAAGAGTAAGATTTTTCCCTTAAAATCAAATAGTCTGCCAGGCCTTTGAGCCGGGAAGAGTTGGAAGAGCCCTTCCCACCTCTCTTGCACCTACTTTCCCACTTCCCACTACCAGTTTATTTTTCACTTCATTTGCTGAAACTGGCTCTGTGACTTGTAGATTGTGTCGACTTACTTTGTTGTGTCAAGTGTTAAGAGTTTTGGTTGGGTTTAGTTTGGTTTTTTTTTGAGACAGGGTCTTGCTTTGTAGTTTAGGCTGGCCCCGAGCTTACTATGTTGCCTAGGCAAGCCCCGAATTCAAAGCAGTCCTCCTGCCTCTGCCTCCTGAGTGCTGGGATTACAGGTGTGAGCCACCACACCCCGCATTGTGGTATGTGGTTACCAGGGATTGAATTTGGGACCTTGCACTTATAAAGCATATGCCGGAACCAATAAGCTAAATCTCCAGCCCTTATTTTCTGTTTTGTACGTATATCCCAGGGCTGGAACCCAGAGCTGCTCGGTTGCTAACAGCCACTGCACGGCTGAGGGCAGCCCAGCCCTAACTTCTCCTTTGTTGGAGAAGGAGATTGCAGTACGGCTGAAGAGATTGGCTTTACCTGTGGCAGTGTCTCACCTGTCCAGTTGTCTCTTAGGATAAAGAGCAGCTGAGGGAAGAGAAAGAGAAATTGAAGGAGGAGGCCCGGCGTGCCAAAGAGGAGGCCCGGAAGAAGAAGGAGGAAGAGAAGGAGCTAAAGGAGAAGGAAAGGCGTGAGAAGCGGGAGAAGGACGAGAAGGAGAAGGCAGAAAAGCAGCGGCTCAAGGAAGAGCGGCGCAAGGAGAGGCAGGAGGCCCTGGAGTGAGTGTCTCGGCGTCTGGGGATCCCCATGGCCAGCCTCAGCCTCCCTCTGCTGTGGCCCTTGCTGTCCTGTTCAGAAGGCATACCAACAGTTTCCTGCTGACTCATGAGGATAAACAGTGGGACAGGCTCCTGCTTTGTTACTCCCTATCCTGTCATGGTGCTGAGCCCCATCTGTTTGGGACCCTTCTGACTCATTCCCTTCTGGTTTTTCATCTTGTGCCCATGCTGATTATTGGCCAGCTGGCTGAGATTTTTTTCTTCAGGTTTTATACTAGAGGTTTATTTGTTTTGTTTTTCAGTTTTGGGTATTGAGCCCAGGGCCTTTACATATAGCTACATCTCCAGTCCTTTTATTATTTATTTTGAGACAAGATCTTACAAAGTTGGCCATGCTGGGCTTGGACTTACAGTCCTCCTGCCTCAGCCTCCCACATTCTAGTACCATACTGGGTATAATGAGTATTTTTCAGTTTTCTTTGTCAATACCTATGTCTTGGCCTGATAGTAAATATTCATAGTGATTTATAACCATCACCTGCAGAGTAAACTGGACACTTACAGCTGAGTGCTCTCGTCACTGCTGCAATTCAAAGCAGGGTTGACTGACACACAATGTGCTGTCTTCCAGAGCCAAACTGGAGGAGAAGAGGAAAAAGGAGGAGGAGAAACGGTTACGGGAGGAAGAGAAACGTTTACGGGAGGAAGAAAAGGTAATGTGTGATCTCTGCCCTTCTCTCTTCTCGCCTTGCTGGGAAGGCCATGTCAGAAATAGTGTCTTTACCTGCTTTGCCATCCTGTCTTCCGCCATGGGACTTGTGAGCCTGTTCATGTGCCTGGGTGCAGCTCTTCACATACATACTCGCTCCATCCAGAGGCTCCCTGAGTGCATCCGCCTGTGAGGACAGCCCTGGCCTTCTGAGACAGGGTCCGTGGGTGTGGAGGGCTGAACTCTTTAAGTGGCGTATTCACACAGGAGATGCTGGGCTTTGCTTGGAAAGGCCTACTCACAGACTAAACACACGTTCTTCCTCCCTGCTCCCAGCGCATTAAGGCAGAGAAGGCTGAGATCACCAGGTTCTTCCAGAAACCAAAGACCCCGCAGGCCCCCAAGGTGAGCAATGCCTTCTTTTCCCTCACTTCTGACTTAGGCTCTGACGCTTTTCTGTTTTTAAAAACCTAAGGTCATCTTCTGACCAGCTCCCTTCCCTTTCCATTACCACAGGACTTCCGGGAATCCTGGGCACTTTTATTTCTGGAAAAGTCTGGAGGTTCAATATCTGGTCACTCACTTTTTATCCCAAAAGGCACGTATGAAAACAGTGCCGAGCTTTCAAAGGTTACTCATGAACAGCTTTGTTGTAGGTGTTAGAAAACAGCCTCGCCATACGTGGCAGCACATGCCTGTTATTCTTAGCATCCTGGGAGGCTAAGACAGGAGGGTTGCAAGTTGAAGTCCAGCCTGGGTGACTTAGCAAGACACTGTCTACAAGTAAAACTTTCAAAAACAGGTTTGAGGATATAGCTCAGTGTGAAACTCTGGTACTGTTGAGGGGAGAAAAAGTATAGAAAGCAGGGGAAAGGAAAGGAAAACACTCTTGGTCCTCAGCTGGGAAGCGGATCCCACCTCCCCCATGCCTGGCATCAGCTGCACCTAATAGCACAAAGTGTTATATCCCTGGCCTGCTGCCACCACCTGGCCGTTCAGGCCCTTGGTCAGCGTCTGCATGTGGAGATTCAGCCCACTGAGCCCTGTCTTCAGTGGCGGGTGACCACCAGGTCTGTTCCTGTGCAGACACCTTGACCAGACGTGTGTCCTGCACATGGAACTCAGCTGTTGCCTAATCCCTCCCTTTGCCACTTTGCTTGTCTGTGCCTCCTATTCCTGCCGTGCATCGAACCCAGGGCCTTTAAACTGAGTTACATCCCTAACCCTTTTTATTTTGAGGCATGGTTTCTCTATATCAGTATTTTCTCCATGCAAGGCTCAAATTTGCCATCTTTTTGCCTCAGCCTCCTGAATAGCTAGGATATAAGCACGCACCACCATTCCTGGCAGTTTGTTTCAGCACTATCATTTTTGTTGTTTTAGGACAATTGGCTTTTGGTTGTGAAGTCCCTTACGTTCTGTGATTATAAATACACCCCCCCCACACACAGAGCTATATCCCTGGCCTATAACTACATTCTTATAATTTATTTCCTAAGCATTTTTTTGTACTTTGTTTTTTGTTTTGTTTTGAGACAGGGTCTCACTTTGTGGTTCAGGCTGGCCCTGAGTTCACTATGTAGCTCAGGCAAGCCTTGAACTCAGCAATCCTCCTGCCACTACCTCCTGAGTGCTGGGATTACAGCCTTGAGCCACCACACCCAGTATTGTTGTATGTGGTTACAGGGGATCAAATCAAGGACCTTGTGCTTACTAGGCAGGCGCTGGAACCACTGAGCTAAAACTTTGCTTTGTTTTTGTTTCTGCTGGTCCTGGAGATGAAACCCCAGGACTTATTCATGCTAGGCAAGTGTTTACCACTGAGCTGCATTCCTACCCACTTTTTTTGTTTGTTTAAGCTTAATTTTGGCTTTTTACATCTGTGTCCTCAGCTGAGCTAGACAGCCTTGTGTTCACACAGGTCTGGAGCATGGCCTTCTTATTTCTCCCATGTGGGGAACAGGTTCCCAGGCCTCTTGTGAAGAGGTCTGCCCATGCTTGGCCTCAGCTGCTTGTGGGAATTACTAGGGAACTTTCCTAAGTTCTGAAGCCTGGTTACCCTTCCATGGAGCGTGGTGGGTTTTGTGGGCACCAAGGGTTTTTGTTTTTTGAGGTTTTTTTCCTTTAATAAGACAGTGTCTTGCTCTGTAATTCAGGCTGGCCTTAAACTCACTCTGTATCCCAGAGTGGTGTCAAACTTTTAGGGATCCTCCTGTCTCAGCCTCCCAAGTGCTTGGATGACAGGCATGTAACCAACATGCTCAATTGGCACTGGAGTTTTAACAGTCCACATGAGCTCCATGCTATTGCCAGCTCTGGTACTTTCCTCCTGAGGTCAAAAGCTGGTCTGTACCACCTCAGAGAAGTCCTCCCTGAAACCAAGTCCAGCTTCTCCTGTTGTATTCGTGTTGTCAGATGGACCCACGGGTGTTATGACACCAAGAGGGGTCAGGGAGAAGGGGTTGGATTTACCAGAGTTGAGGATGGGGCATGGCTGAGAAGGTGCCGTGGTGTTTCAAGACCACAGGGTTGAAAAAGTGGCCTGTATTATAAATCATATTTTCATGTTGTGGCTCCTTGTGCGGCAGTCACCCTCTGGGGTCTCAGTCTCCCTCCTGGGCACCTCATAGGGGAAGGAGCTAGTGTCTGGGTTTGCCTGAAGGCAGCAGGCATACTCACTTCTGTGTCTTGAGTCTTGCCACCCATCTGTTTTTCCACGTATCTGTGCAGGTTTACTGAAGGATGATATACGTACAGTAAAATTTGGCCTTTTCAGGATTTGTCATAGTTTTCACAAATATTAGCAGAACACATAGTCAAGTGGAAGCCTGTCATCCAAAAGCTCCCACCTGTCCCACTCTCCAATGCCTCGGTAGTTGCACCTTTCTGGGAGCAAGTGTAGTACTCAAGTAGTGTCCAGCTTCTGAGAGCTCCTTGTACTGTGCACCTGACCCTCACTCTACCACAAATTCTCCCTGCACGTCCTTCCCACCAGAAAGGGGGTCTCATTTCCTCGTCCCATGTTTCACGGGGTCTCCTCTGTTTCAGACCCTGGCTGGCTCCTGTGGAAAGTTTGCCCCCTTTGAGATCAAAGAGCACATGGTTCTGGCCCCTCGGTGTCGGGCCACCTTGGACCAGGACCTCTGCGATCGGTTAGACCAGCTCCTGCAGCAGCAGAGCGGAGACTTCTCCTTCCTTAAGGACATCAGAGGCCGCCAGCCACTCAGGACTGGGGCCACTCAAGTCCATGACCGGGACACCAACATTGTCAACAGGTTAGGTCAGAATCGGGGCCTGAAAGCCGAGGGCAGCACATCAGGGCTGAACTCCTGCTGTTGGATGGTGGCACTTGTCCTCTCATCTCCTCCTAGGCCTCAGGCCTCCCTTTATCCCCCCTGCCCCAAGATCCCATCAGATGTTGTTGGGTCCCATTTCTTCCCGTAGAGCACAGTTCTGCTCTTGCTGAGAATTACATCATCCACAGGATGCTACCTCCAGGCACCCTGGCTCTGGGCTGGCTTGGCCTGTGTCCATTATGCAAATGCTCCTTGCCTTGCCCTGGGACAGGCAGTGCTGCTGTTAGAATGATATGGTGGCTTCCCAAGGAGCGCGCGTGTGTGTGTGTGTGTGTGTGTGTGTGTGTGGTTGGGTTGGGATATGGGTGGCAGTGGGACATGTGTCTCAGTGCCATCTGGCTGTTCAGGGATGTGGTGATTGTGGAGACCAGCAAGGGTGACACTGTGCCCGAGAGGAAGAAGTTCGGCCGCATGAAGCTCCTGCAGTTCTCTGAGAATCACCGGCCAGCGTACTGGGGCACATGGAATAAGAGGACAGCAGTCATCCGCCCACGGGACCCCTGGGCCCAGGACAAGGTGAGTGCCGCTGCATGCCCAACTGGACAGCCTTGCCCTGCCTTTGTTTCCAATGCTGATGACACCCCTTGTTTCCCTTCAGAAGCTCCTCGACTATGAGGTGGACAGCGACGAAGAGTGGGAAGAGGAGGAGCCTGGGGAGTCACTTTCCCACAGCGAGGGGGTAAGGGCTGCTAGAATGACTAGTGTGAACCCTCACCAGAGACCAGATTGCAGTGTGCATGGAGTGTGCCCTCCTCTGCCTCCCCGAACCTGCTGTGCCCGAGTGGACTTCCCTGACCCTCCAGTGCCACTGGGACCCCTGATGTCCACATTCAGCTTTCTTGTGTGCGGTGTTGGGGCTGGAATTGGAGCCCAGGAGCTAAGATCCCATGAGCCCTCATTTGCATTTCTTAATGAAGTTCCTATTGTTTCTGTATATGACAGATTTTTCCTCCTCTTTTTTAGGATGATGATGATGAAGTGGGGGAGGATGAAGATGAGGATGATGGCTTTTTTGTGCCCCATGGGTACCTGTCTGAGGATGAAGGTGTGACTGAGGTGAGGGAGAAGGGGCAAGATCTCATCTGGGTGTGGTGATGCATGCCTGTAATCCTAGCACTTGGCAGGCTGAGCCAGGAGGATCTCTTGAGTTTGAGGCCAGCCTGAACTACATAGTGAGACCCAGACTCAAAAAATAAAATTAAAGTGGTCTGGAGACGTACTTCTGTAGTGTGTACATAGTGTAAAAGAGTTTCATAGCAAGGCCAGCGCTTGGTGGCTGCAGAGCTGGGCCAGTGACATGGGTCCTGCCCCAATTCAGTCCATACCCACTCCCCAGTGTGGCTTGGACAGCGTCCCTGTGCTATGGTTCATTTGTGGACATGGCTGACCCTGACCTTGTTTCTGCCCTGAGGGTGGCAGGTTACATCTGGGTAAGAAACTCCAGGTGCAGGTGAGGGACTTGGACTGGGCAGCCACTTGGTGCCAGGGCCTGCGGGCTGGACTGAAGTATGCGGGGCTATCTTGGGTCAGACTTGGACCCAGCCGCATCCTGGGTGCTGCACCCCAAGCTCCAGCCCAGTGTGGGCTCGGCCTGGCATGTGTGGCGCATTGCTGTGACCACAGGCCAGGCCGAGATGTGGCGGTAGGTCAGGTGAGTGCTCTGCCTGCCATGTTTCCACACAGGCCAGAGAAGGGCCGGCGCCGTCCTTGAAGACAGTGCCTTCTGTCCTGGGTGGGCAAAACAGTTTTCCTTTTCTACTCACAAGGAGTGCGGCGACCCAGAGAACCACAAGGTGCGCCAGAAGCTCAAGGCCAAGGAATGGGATGAGTTCCTGGCCAAGGGGAAGCGGGTCCGTGTGCTGCAGCCTGTGTGGATTGGCTGTGTGTGGGCTGACAGCATGGGCTGCACCGCTGCGGACCTCAAGGTACTGCAGCAGTTTGCAGCCTGCCGCCTGGAGCCAGCACCCTCTGAGGACGAGCTGCTGCCCAAGGCCTCCAAGCGGGAGAAGCGAGACCAGCAGAGTGAGTGGGGGCCTGCCACAGGGTCTAGTGTCTGGGTGCTGGGGTGCAGCCTGGGGCCTCCCAGGTGCTGAGCACCTGCCACATTCCCACGCTCTACAGTGCTCATTTGACCACCGCCCAGGACACAGTTGTGCCCCTTAGTTTTCAATAGCAGGGACAAGCATAGTGGCTAAAAATGATCAGCGCACACACTGCAGACCTGTAATCCCAGCCACTGAGGAGGCAGAGGCGGGAGTGTGAGCCCAGCCCGAGCAACTTGGCAAGAGCCAGTCTCAAAATACAGGGCCTGGATCTAGCTCAGTGTGAAGGTCATGGGTTCCCCAGTACTGTGGCGACTTGGGGGAGGCAGCCATTCAGAAAAGTCAGCCGTACCCAGAGCTGGCCTCCCTGCCATGTGGCACTGTCCCATCCACCCTTAGGAAGCCTTCCCTGAAGCTGACTGGGCCCGAAGCCTGTGGTCAGGGCCACTCGTGTAGGATCAGGGATCTGCACCCCATCTCAGTCCACCCATGTCCCCTGTCCCACCAGTCCTGGCCCAGCTGCTGCCGCTGCTACACGGCAATGTGAACGGGAGCAAGGCAATCATCCGCGAGTTCCAGGAGCACTGCCGCCGGGGCCTGCTCAGCGTTGGGGGAGCCAGCAGTCCCCCAAGCCCCACAACCCCACGCCTGCACGCGCCCATGCCCACCGAGGACGCTGCTGTGCCCTCCAAGGCCAGGCTCAAGCGCATCATCTCCGAGAACTCAGTGTATGAGAAACGGCCTGACTTCAGGATGTGCTGGTACGTCCACCCACAGGTGCTGCGCACCTTCAACCAGGAGCACCTGCCTGTGCCCTGCCAGTGGAGCTACGTCACCATGGTACCCTCGGCCCCCAGAGAGGACAGTGGCGGTGTTCCTGCCGCACCACCCAGCCAGGGGACACCCTTATCACTGAAGAGGAAGTCGGCTGGCAGCATGTGCATCACGCAGTTCATGAAGAAGCGGAGGCACGATGGGCAGGTGAGCCGCCTGGCCCGAGGGACCCTGCGACACTGTCCTCCATCTTCTGGTGCAGTGCTAGGAGGATGGGAAAATGGGTGGGAATTGGGGTCCCTGTGGCCTCTGCGGTGTCGTCCCCTCAGGCTCAGATGACGTTAGGACTGTGCCTTAGCGTTGCAGCCTGTGCCTTTGGACAAACATGTAATGACACACATGAGCCTCATGTCTCGCAGAGAAAATGCCCTGGCCTGTGAGCCTCTGTGTTGCTGGGCTTTGCTGTGGCCCAGGCCAGGGGCTTCTGCCTCTGAGCAAGGGAAGTGATGTGGGCTTTGGATGGCATGCTTATCTGTGGCAGTCACTCGAGCAGGGCTCAGCTTAGGCCTCCACACCCTTTCTGCAGCAGTGGTCTTTCCGAAGGCCCTACAGTACAAGTCTAAGCAGAGCCCAGCGGGTGCTAGGTTCTGATCCAGAACCTCAGATCAGGTGCCCAGTGGCTCAGAGGGGCCTGTGTTCTTCCCTACAGAGGCCTGGGCTGTCCTCTGCTCAGGGTCACAGGTCCCTCTGGGCTGGTGTGACAGGCAGTGCATCTTCGGTGCCCATGCTCCTTCACGTCTCTGCCCCTCTGGTCTGGCTTCTGACTGCTGTGTTTGGTAGTTGCTAGCATCTGGGGAGATGAGAACTCACCAGCTCCAGTTCTGTTCTGCAAGGTGGCACATAGCTTTAGGTATGCAGAGACCATGCAGATGGGCACAGCAGCCAGGGTACTTGGTGACCATTTTGCTTGGTCATTTGTTGCGTCTCGCCCTAGGGGGAGTCAAGGCTTTGCCTGACTGGAAATGGCACGCATACACAGTTGTGTCGAGCCTTTTCTGTTTTCTACAGTTTCTTCAAGTTCTCATTCCAGTGTCCAGTCCTCAGGCATTTATGATCTAGGAGGAGGGTCAGCATGCACGTGGGCTGCACCTGTGCACCTACCACACATGTCTGGACCAAGGGTACCTCAACTCCTTTGCCTCAGTTTTTTGTTTTGAGTTCTCACATTGTAGTTCAGGCTGACCCTGAGCTCACTATGAAGCCAAGGCAAGCCTTGAACTCAGCAATCCTCCTGCCTCAGCCTCCTGAGTGCTGGGATGACAGCGATGAGCCACTGTGCTGGGCGATGTGGTATGTGGCACTGACTGCTGGTGGGTGTGAGTCACCATGCCCGGCACTGTTGTATGTGGTTACCAAGATTGAACCAGAGACCTTGGGCTTGCTAGGCAGGCAGGTACTGAAACCACTGAGTTAAATCTCTGGCGCTGGCCTCAGTTTTTTTGTCTTTTATTTTTATTATTTTTTTTTATAGTACCAGGGATCAGACTTAGGACCTTGCACTTGCTACATCCCTGGCCCTTACTTAAGTGTCTTTAAATAGACTGTGTACCATCCTCTGGCAAACAGCCAGTGACTGAAATGCCAAGAAGCAGACGTGGTGATAGATGCCAGTTATCCGAGCTGCTCAAGAAGCTGAGGCAGGTTAGTTGAGTTCAAGGCCTGCCGGGTGGGTGTCTTAGTCACTGGGACTCATTTCCCGGACACCCACAACTTAGAGGACCAGAGGTTTATTTGGGTTCATGTATCTTAGGACTTCAGTCTATAGTCCACAGTCAGCTGGTTCCAGTGCAGGTGCAGCGTGTGGAAGGGCTGCTGCAAAGAACTGCTTTTTCTCATGGTAGCCAGGAAGCAAAAAGAAGCTAGAAACCAGGCAGGGAGATAGTTCTTCGAAGTTACGCCCAGCGACGCCTGTTTGACCAGGCCCACTGCTGACTGGGTCTCCCACGAGCCTCACCCCTGAGCACTTGAGGCCTTGGGGAACTGAGCAGATGTAAACTACAACACTTGTGCCTCAGCAAGCCGCCCTCCTGTCCCCCCTGCAAAAACAACAAATGAAAGGGAGAGAAGGGCCAGAGTTTCAGTCTTCTTCCTGCTGCCTCCAGCACCAGGGGTAGCAGAGGGACTGTGGTACTGAAGCAGGAGGGACATGGTTTGGGTCAGGGAAAACCTTTCATGTGCACTTGCTTCCCCTGCAGAGAGGAAGTGGGTCTGTCATGTTACAGGGACCGCCAGCAGCAGGACCAGAAGGGGGTCCTCCAAGCATCGTCTCTGGCCCTTGATGCTGATCATCTTTGTGCACCTGTGTGGATTTCAGGCTGAGATTTGGTGGCTCTGCACCCCGGGAGGCTGGATGTGCAAACCATCCCTTTTTGTTGTGTTGCCCCTCTTCCCTTCCCTCCCCTCCTCTTTTTTTTTCTCCTTTCCTTTCCTTCCCTTCCCCTTCCCCTTTCCCTTCCCTTTCCTTTCCTCTCCTTTCTTTTCCCCTCCCCTCCCCTTTCTTTCTTTCCTTTTTTTTCTTTTCTTCGTTTTTGAGATAGGGTCTCGCTGTGTAGTTCAGGCTGGCCCTGAGCTCACTACAGCCCAGGGAAGCCTCAAACTCAGCAATCCTCCTGCCTCTGCCTCCCAAGTGCTGGGATTATAGGTGTAAGTCACCACATCCAGCATTTTGGTACCAATATGGTACCACAGATCAAATTTAGGGCCTTGTCTTTGTGAGGCAGACAGAACCACTGAACCAAATCCCCAGCCCTGTTGCCCCTTTTCTCCACAAGCAGAAAACAGATTTGGGGGTTTTGCTTTATAGTGCTGGAGACTGCGCACAGAACCTCACATGCTAGGCAAGCACTTGCCATTGTTCCTTTTTTTTTTTTTTAGTAGGAAAATTTTATTGAGAGAGAAAGCTTCTGCCTTAAGAGAGGCAGAAGGGGGGCCCGGAAAGTGGGTAAACCCCCCTACCTCACTTTTTAGAGGGCTTTTATGGAGCAAAGCCATGAAGTGACCACTGTTCCTTTTCCCAAGGCAGAAGGCATTAGTGACTATGGTACAGGAATCTCGGGAAACTCAGGCTCTGCTCGGGACAAGCCTCCCACCTGACCCCGTGGCCTGGAGGGGTCCAAGCGAGGCAGAGCAGCCAAATGCTGGGTGAAGGCACCAGAGAGGTTCTTGACCTGCTGAGTACTCAGCTGCTTATTAAAATGAGTAGACTCAAATGTCGGACGTGGTGGCTCACGCCTGTCATCCCAGCACTCGGGAGGCAGGGACAGGATTGCTGAGTTCGCGGCGGCTTGCCTGGGCACCATAGTGAGCTCAGGGCCAGCCTGAACTACAACGCGAGACCCTGTCTCAAAAAAAGCAAAAAAAAAAAAAATGATTAGACTCAGAGAAAATGTTTGTTTTCGCCACACACCTTTTTAGAGGGGACTGGCCATTGAACCTGGGCCTCTTTTATTCATTTTGAAAACAAAGTCATCTTACTAAGTTGCTAAGGTGTCTGGATAGGGCTCAGACTTAACCATTCTTCTGCCTCCAACTCCCAGAGTGCTGACCTGACAATTGTGCAGCACCACACTTGGCTCAGTTTCTCTTTCAAACCACACTGGGAACCAGAAGTCTTTTATTTTCAATTCATAAGAAATTCACAAATCACGTTCTTTAGTTTTTTGTTAAGTTTTTTGAGACAGGGTCTCACTTTGTAGTTCAGGCTGGCCCATAACTCATGAAGTAACCCAGACTACCCTTGACTCCTCAGCAGTCCTCCTCCTGCCTCTGGCTCCCAAGTATTGGCATTATTGGCGTGAGCTACCACACTAGGCACTGTGGTGTGTGGTACTGATTGCTGGTGGGTGTGAGTCAACTACGCCCGGTATTGTTGTATGTGGTTACTGGGATCAACCAGGGATCTTGAGCTTGCTAGGCAGGCACTGGAAACACTGAGCTAAATCTCTGGTCAACAAATCCCACCCCCCCAGTTTTTTTGAGACAAGGTCTTGTTTTGTAGTTCATGCTGGCCTTGAGCTATGTAGCCCAGGCAAGCCAGGTACTCAGCAATCCTCCTGCCTCTGCTCCTGAGTGCTGAGATCACAGGTGTGAGTGACCACGCCCAGTATTGTGGTGTGTGGTACTGATTGCTGGTGGGCCTGAGTCACCATTCCCGATATTGTACTTGGTACTTGGGATCGCACTCAGGACCTTGCACTTGCTAGACAGGTACTGGAAACACTGAGCTAAATCTCTGGCCCCCAGAAATTACTTTTTCTTTTTTTTTTTTCTTTTTTTTTTTTTTTGAGACAGGGTCTCGCTTTGTAGTTCAGGCTGGCCCTGAGCTCACTATGGTGCCCAGGCAAGCCTTGAACTCAGCAATCCTCCTGCCTCTGCTTCCCGAGTGCTGGGATGACAGGCGTGAGCCACTACGCCCGGCAGAAATTACTTCTTGATGAGGTAAATACTAACGGTAGTGCCTTTCAGAGCCAGAGCCCAGTGTGTCCCCGAGAACCCAAGTCTCTCCTCTGGCCACAGGCTCCCTGAGGTACCTCCCGAGTGTGCAGTGTGTCCCCATATCAGTTACTAGAGGGTGTCCAGTGTAAGGATGTAGAAAGGAGACATTATAGGCTAGCCACCACGGCTTATCTCCCTCCCTTACTGACAATCTACGTCTCTTTCTGTGCAGATTGGAGTTGGGGACATGGATGGCTTCCAGGGGGACACAGAGGAGGAGGAGGAAGAGGATGGTGACTGTATGATCGTGGAGATCCCAGGAATTGGGGGTGAGAAGGGTTTTGAGCACCGCATGCTCTTTTCTGCATCATGGAGGTGGAGGTAAAATTCCCAGGAGGGGCCGGATGTGGTGGCACCCACTCATCATCCCTACGCTCTGGGAGGCTAGGGCACGACCACAGGTTGGAACCCAGCCTGGGCCACTCAGAGACCCTGTCTCAAAAAGAAAAATTTAATGCTGGGGATTTAGCTCAGTGGTTCTGGTGCCTACCTCGCAAGTGCAAGATCCCAAGTATGACCCGCGGGTCCACCAAAAAATTTAAAAAGAGCTGGGGATGTAGCATGCTGTTGTTTGCCTGAGTTCCATTCCCAGTAGTAAGGCTTCTGGGTGAGATATACCAGGCTGAGGGAAGCTCAAGGGCCTGCAGCGAGCACAGCTGAGTAGGAGCGAGCTCCGGGGAAGGGGGTGAGGCTCTGAGTGCTGTGCAAGCCTCCCAGGAGGTGGCAGGTCCTGACAGGGCAGGGAGCTGCAAGGGTCAGCACCCTCTCCCCCTCTAGAGGCCCAGGACCCGTGCGGAACCATGTCTGGAGCTGAAGACACTGTGGGGATGGACACCAGTGAGGCGCCGCTGCCCACCAGCCTGCTGGGAGCCTCCTGAGCTGCATGTGGTGCTGCGTGTTGTGGGACGATCCCCCGCGGACCTGATACTTGAACGTACTGCCGACTCCTGTGTAAAGAGCACTTTGTCCCGCTTCACAGGCCTCTCGGGGTCTGGAAAGGTTTATATGGACTTATGTGGATGGCCAACTAGTTTTTGACATTTGTAAAAACCCCCTAAAGCTGCATATTAATCTGTCCTTTAATAAAGCATTATTGCAAGGTGTGACCTATACAGGTGCTGCTGGGCTAAGGCGCACAGCTGCTGGGTCAGACGCTTGTGTGTAAATGAATTGAATCTCTGAGCACTGCCCTCTGCGGCTCTGGCCTGATGTGGAAGTGTATAAACTTGTTCTCTAGCTCTGACTGCATGTCTGTCTTCTGTCTCATACACCAGGTCTTTGGGTTTGTGTGTTGCTTCCGGCCCAGCCTGTGCCAGAAGCTCAGTGCCCCTAAGTGCCTCCTGCCGCACTGAGCAGACCTCCTGCTTGTGCGGGGCGGGGTGGGGGGTGATGAAGGGCTGTGACCTCCATGCCGGGCACTTCGGGATGGTGGTGTGCAGAGCAGTCGGGAGATATCCAGGATGTGTCGACCCCCACAACTGGCCTCTTGGGCCAAGTCTGGGCACTTCCTATATCCACACCTAGAGCGCACACTTCTGTGCAGCTCCCCAAAGCTGGCACTTTGCAGAGCTCAGATTCTCCCGTCTGGCTCAAGGTAGCATCTCCCAGTGGGCCTACCCAAGAGTCCCTTTAGGCTAGTGCAGTTGGGGTACTGACAACCTTAAGTTCTCGAAACGTGGCAAAGGACCCACCATCAGCAACCCCTTGGTCTTCCATACCAAAAACACCCCATGGCCAGCTGGGGCCTCCAAAGCTGCAAATCTGGCTTTAGAAGCAGGGGTGGGGACCTGGGCAAAGCATGGGCAAGGGCACTTCCTGCACCACCACTAGATAGAGGCCTAAACAGCAAGCTTGTCATCTCACATCTATGGCCATCTTTGGGGTACAATGTCCTATCCCTTGAATTGCATGTACTCCGAGGGCTGATGGAGTGGGAACTTGGTCCCCAGGGTGGCAAAACTTGAGGTGTGGGCCCTTTAAGAGGTGGCGCCCCAGGAGATGTCTGGGGGTGCTTCCCTTAGAGGAGGGACCAGGAATTCCTACGGGAAGGGTGTCACAGAGGACAGCCCCTCCTCTCCTCACGCTGTCCCCAGAACCTCTAAAACTGTGTTTCTACCTCACCCAGCCTTGGTTATGATGGTGACAAACCAGTTGAATACTGAGAGTGCAAAGGGCCAAGCCTGGGCAAGCTGGCTCATAGGCCCCCACTGAATGGCAGGGGAGCTTGCCCTGCGTCACGCAGCTAAGTGACCACAGGACGCTATACTCCAATGTTTATTCAGGGTTATAAGTTAGAAGTTAGAGATCTCCTTGCTGTGAGGCCAGCACCTCCCTGCAGGTGTCACCAGCTCCAGTGCTGGATGGGCCACCTCTGTGGGACCTGTGCCTGCTCTGCCCGTCTGCTCTGGGGCTCCAGCACACTGGTACAGGGCCTTACCAACGCCCCTAAGGGACCAAGTCCCCAGGGTGAGCCAGTGCCACCCTGGGTAGGGCTCGCACAGGGCAGGTGCTTCCACAGGTGGCTCACAGCTTGGGACAGACAGAAGAGCAGAAGGCAGACCAAGGTGGAAGGCAACTCTGCCTTTATTTCAGGAGAGCTGCTCGATGGCCTCCAGGAGCTCTGGTTTCAGGATGGAAGACTCTGGCTCGGCCCCTGCGGCCCTGATGTCCTCCAGCACAGCCGCATCCCATGAGAAGGTCAGGAGGGCCGAGGGCACCTGGTGGGGTGGTCAGATCATCAGCTTGTTCCCAAGGAGGGCACAGCAGGAGGACACAGTTGGCCATAGCCCTCTGCTCCCACAGGGGTGCTCCAAGGGCTGCTCCACATACCCTCCCTTTTAAAACCCTGCAAGGCTTGAATCCACTTGATTGTCCTCTGAGGACCCTCGCTACCACTTCTTAGGAGGGAGGCAGCCCCAAGCGGGCACAGACCCAGTAGGGATCACACAGCAGGTCAAGGTGGTGGAGAGATGGGCAAGATTTGTATGAATCAAACCCAGGCCCTTCCCACTGAGCTACAGACTCAGCCCTTTTTTTTATTTTTCAAGATAAGGGCCTCAAAATTACTGCAACTCAAGGTCCGCTTGCCTGTGCTGAAATTACACATGCACCACCATGCTGGACTAGAAGGTAGATTTCAAATGAAGTAGCCAGGCCCGAAGCTCCTTCCTAAGACCTGCCCCAGCTCTGAGGCCTCTGCTTCCTCTCCTGACTCCCAGCAACCTGCCTCCCCGGGCCTGCAGCGTAATAAATCAGCTGAGCCCACCACCCTCAGGGCGGGCCCTGCTCACCAGTCCACACTCATTCAAGGGCACATTCTCATCCTCCACCAACTTCTGCCCGCCGGAGGCCAGCAACTCAAACGGTAGCCAGTCGTTCTGCAAGGCCCCTCGAATGAACTCGTACAGTGCGGATAGCCGCTCCCGGGCATAGAAGGTCCCTGGAGGTCAGTGCAGTCAGCATCAGGGCACAGCGGGCCACCAGCCCTGCTGTACCACCAGGCTGGCCCACATACCTTGCAGCAGGCAGCCATCAGGCAGGCGCACGCGCAGCAGTGTGTAGTTGTACTTCCGCAGCTCCCGCTGCTCCTCCTTCTCCCGCATGGCCTTCGTGCGAAGCACACTCAGCCGCTCCACCGCATCTGCCCTGCACAGAGCCTGGGTGTGAGGTGGCACGGGACAGGAGCCCTGCCCAGCACAACCTATGCCCAGCGTACCGGAGCCTCTGCTCACGCTTGAGCTCTTCCGCCGTGAGGCTGAAGAAGTCCGCGGGCAGGTCAAAGTGTGAGGCCAGTGGTGAGGGCCGGAAGACACGGAGCTGTCGGTCCAGCTGGGCCCGCACAGGCTCTGCTGCCAGCAGCTGCTCGCGGTGCTGCACCAGGTTATGTGGCTGCGCCCGCGCGGCCTCACTGAGCACATAGAACTCCTCCTCCACGCCCTCTGCACGAACACACGTGGGGTCACTGGACTGCCCAGCTGACCCCTACCTTTAGCTCAGGCTGCTGGTCCCCTGCACTCACCCTGGTCCATGACGGGCAGCAGCATCTTCTGGAATCCAATGGCCTCAAAAAATTCCTGGGTCCCTTCCAGGCAGGTGATGCGCTCCTGAGTGTGAGGCAGAGGTCACAGGCCCCTCCCCACATAGACAGCAAACATGCTTAGGTTCCTGTTTTTCTGCTTTGTCTTTGGGGACAGGGTCTCAGCTGCCCAGGCTGGCCTGAGACTGCACTGCCTCAGTCACCCAGTGCTGTCATGACTGGCATGGCCACCGTCCCCGCCCCAAACATGTCTGTGCTAAGGGCACATAGCCTGCAGCCACCTCCGCACCTCATAGAGGGGTGGCCCCAGGTCAGGTAAAGCCACAGTGGCACCCCACCACTCCAGGGAGTGGAGTCTGTCTGGCTCAGGAGGAAGAGCTCCCCAGAACTGCATTCGGCTGCAGTGCTCGGGTCAGGCGCAGCCCACCTGGAACACCTTGTTCTGTAGCTTGATCCTCTGGTATTTCTCCTCCTCTGGGTGCAGGTGTATGTTGTCCAGGTACCTGGGGAGGACAGCACAGGGCTCACTGGTGCCTGGGCTTCTGAACCTCCCCCTGGGCTTACAAGTCACCCTGGGGATGCCCCATGGTTCTCCCCAGCCCTTGAAGGTACTGACCCCAGCAAGGGAGAAATGGACCAAGCCAGATATCACGCGGGGACTGAGCAGCAGGAAGGTCCAGGACCAGGGTCATCTGATCTGATCATGACCTGTTCATCAGACCCTGTCCCGTTCACACATCCCCTAGATATCCCGCAAAGGCGTCCCCAATTCATCAGATCCTGTCTCAGAAACAGGTAAACTGAGACATGACTGGCCCGACCCCTCTCCAAGGCTCACTCACTTGGCAATAGTATCCACAGCCAGCTTCACCTTATCCCGGTCTCTGTTGAACGTGTGTATCTTCATGATGGAGGCACCCACAGGGTCAGTGGAGAAGTGCTGGGAAGGGAGGCAGGCTGAGGCCCTGGCTCATACCATGCCAGGGACAAGGATGGTCACAGCAACAGTGCTGGTGGTGCTCTCCTGCCTCCCTGCTGCTCTGTCCTTGGGACCCACAGTGGTGCCCGAAACAGATGAGCCTGGAGGTGGGGGTGCCTGGCATGCACGGGCCTCAGGCTCCACCCCCAGCACCGAAAGAAGAAAGATAGGCAAGTTTTCCCTGGCGGACTCCTGGGGGTGATGCGGCCGAGCTGACCCCGTGCTTTGGCTTCAGAGCCATAGTAACTCTGACCCTGAGACCTTAGGGCCTGGGGTCCCCACACTCATGCCAGCCACACTCATGGCTGTGGGAAAATGAGACACACAGGTGGCACAGAGCACACAGCAGGCAGGTGGCAGAGGGGACATGCATGTGTCTGTGACTTGATATCTAGACACCACGCTCTCCCCTGCAGCCCATAGGCCAGCCACAGCCCACTAATCCAGGCTGGATGATGGGAGGACAGCAGCCCTGTGCAGGGCTTCCCTGTAGGGGGATCCAGGTGGGAATCATGGGTAGCTGGTGACAGTCTCAGCCCCACAGGAGCTTCTGCCGTGCCAAACCCAAGAGGTCTGGGGGAAAGAGAAAGTTCCACACCTTGCACTGTACTTGGGCATGAATTCTAGTTGGGTTAGGGCTCCCAGACATTGAAACAGGCAAGACAGCCGCACAGAACAAAAGGGGTGCTAGGAAAAGCACGGATGGGTCCCTTCAGTGTGAAGGTAGGAACGGTTTTCCTAAGGAGGACCCAGAAGCCACGTCAGTCACATTTAAGTCCACAGAGAACATAAACTCCTGCCTGGCAAAGGGACTAAAAGCAGAGAATAAGAGCAATTCACATGATGGGCAAGAATCTAATGTCATTAAGCTATAAAGAGCACCTATGAATCAGTAAAAGAGCAACCATGCAACACGAAAACATGCAGAAGGAATGAGCGCGTGGCACGCGGGAGAACCAACTCAAGGAGAGAGGAACGTAATTCACATCTTCACTGTTTGATCTGGGTGAAATCACAAAGTACGAGGGCCCACACTGACGGCGAGAGAAACTGCTTTTTCTGACCCTGCTGGACAGCATGAACTGGGATGACCCTGAAGAGGCACCTAGGTTACAAGCGGCAGATCACTTCTGGGGATCTCTGTTCCCACACCCCGGCCTGCAGAACTGAGCCTGCGTGTGAAGTGTTGTAGGGACGAGCTTTTCTGCTGCATCACTCATCTTGCTAGCAGAAGCCTCGGAATGTCCAATAAACCCAAATGGTTTTAGCATCACTTAAGAAGAACAGGGCTAGGGGTGTAGCTCAGTGGCACTGCGCCTGCCTTGCAAGTACCAAAGTTCTGAGTTCAATTTCTAGAACCGGGAAAAGGAAGAAATGAGGTACAGAGTAATGCAGAGTGCAGCCCTGGGAGCCACCCAAGGGAACACAGGAGCCTGCTTTATAGTTTAGCTCAGGGGAGAGAGCAGAGAGGGGTGGTAAAGCCAATGGGCCACACTGCTGTTACCATATGCTAGTTTGCAGAAGGGGACAGATACCAAACACACAAAGAAGGCACAGTCCAGTCCCGAGAACTGTGACTGCTGCCCTGGAAAACAGAAGGAGACAAAAGCCGAGAGTTGCAGGACACTCGAGGGGCTGGGACTTGTTATAACCACTGCAGGAGACTGGGCCTGAGCTCCCAGTCCTGCCTCAGCTTCTTAGATTGCTGGGATTAGGGGCATGTGCTGTCACGCCTAGCTGCAGTTTTCCTTTAGGCTGTAAAATTATTTCCTCACAGTGTGGTGGGCAGTGTGGTGGCGCATGCCTACAATCCCAAGGCTCGGGAGGCTGGAGGATTGCTGTGAGTTCAAGGGCAGCCTGCGCCACACAGATGAGTTTGAGGTCAGCCCAAACTACAGAATAAGACACTATCAAAAAAACCATACAGCCGGGCGTGGTGGCTCACGCCTGTAATCCCAGCACTAGGGAGGCAGAGACAGGAGGATTGCTGAGTTCGCGGCGGCTTGCCTGGGCACCATAGTGAGCTCAGGGCCAGCCCGAACTACAAAGCGAGACCCTGTCTCAAAAAGCAAAAAAAAAACCAAAACATACATTTGGGCTGGGGATTTAGCTCAAGTGGCACCATGCCAACCTTGGATACACAAGGGCCCAAGTTCAATTCCCGGTACTGCCAAAAACAACAACAACAACAACAACCATACACCACCAGGCATGGTAGCTCACGCCTGTAATCCTAGCACTCGGGAGGCAGAGACAGGATTGCTGAATTCAAGGCTTGCCTGAGCTACGTGGTGAGCTCAGGGCCAGCCCGAACTACAAAGCGAGACCCTGTCTCAAAAAAACAAAACAAAAAAACCATACACCAATCAATTTTTTTCCAAAAAAGAGCTGAAGTAAAAACATCCCTGAGGAAGTTCTTCCCATGCTGACATAGTGCCTCAAAGTTGCCACATGAAGCACAATTAGTACCAGACCCCAGAGCAAGTTGGGGAGACATCTATTCCACAGGGTACCTCAGAGACAAACTAACCTACACAAAGAGGGCTCTACAGTGGGGTGGGTGGCAGGAGGGACACGAGCTTGGCTCCACCTGCTCTTGTGAGCCTGTAAGATTCTGTGGCACACATGCGTACCCCCCCTTTAGACACCAGGGACAGACAGGAAAGCAAGGAACAAGCCACTATCTGGGCACTACCTGGTCACTAAGTGGGCACAAGGGGTGAGCACTCACCGACTGGATGGCCTCTTTGATGTGGGCGTCCCGCTGGTCCCTCCGCAGGGTGGCCCCCGTGAGCGGGCAGGTGAAGTATACTCCAGACACTGGCAGATGGCTGAGGTCTTCCTCTTTGGGCCCAGGAACCTAGAGGCAAAAGTGTGTGAGTGCAAACAGTAGAGCCCTCCTGAACCGGGCGTGGAGCACAGCCTGTAGGGCAGACCAAAGCCTCGGCGCTGGCCCTTCCACGTGTCAGCCAGGCCACCCTGACTTAAGCCTCCTCCACGGACTTCTGATGTCCCGGTCTGTAACACACCCTGCCTTCCCTCCTGCCCCGTAGTTCAGCAAGTGGGGGGGTGGGGGGGCAGCACTGTGCCCTGCACAACCCCAACCTCACCCTGTGCCTCAGGTTCTGGATGCTGTCCAGGTCTCTTCTATTCTGGAAAGCACGCACGCACTGTGGTGCCACCCATGCCCTGGCAGTGCCAAGCTATGTGACCTAGGACAACCAGCTCACCCCTCTGAACAGTGTTCTCCTGAAACACAGGAGCTAGTGGAACAGCTGCCTCCAGGCACCATCAGAGGAGCCTTGAGCTAGCCTGGCTGCTGTAGCCTTGCCCCAGCCGTCCTTAACGCAGCCGCAGCCTGGCCCTCCCTTGCCTTTTGGCGGGGCTCTCAGCTGTGCTGGAGCCAAGGGGCAGCAGGGACAGGGCCTCCGCCCTCCCACAGGTCCTGCGCTCTGCAGGATGCAACCAGTTCATGCCTTACCGTGCTCGTCACTGGGGCCACCGTGCTGCTGCTGACAGCTGCTTCCGCTTCAAGTTCCTTTCTCACTGCGAAGAGTACAAGAAGGGCAGAGATGGGATGGGATGATGCCCTGTCCAGTCCCCAGGGCCCCTGGTCCCCTCACTGGGCCTGTGACCCAGGCAGCTGACTCCCTGGCCCATGCTCCTGTGGTCCAAGGGCCAGGTCCTCCCACAGGGTTCAACTGTATCTGTCCCTTGTCCTTCATTCTCCTCTTCCAAGGTCCAGCATACCCTCCCTTCCTCAAGAATTATCCCTGTCAACCAGGCGTGGTGGCTCACGCCTGTCATCCCAGCACTTGGGAGGCAGAGGCAGGAGGATTGCTGAGTTCGAGGCTTGCCTGGGCTACACAGTGAGCTCAGGGCCAGCCTGAACTACAAAGTGAAACTCTGCCTCAAAAAAATTGAAAAACAAAAAAAGAAAGAGAGAAAGAAAGAAAGAACAAGAATTATCCCTGTTAAGGAGTTGTAGGGGGAATGGGAAAAAAAGAAAATTAAGTCGTGTCGTGTACTAGTACAAATTTTCAATGTCAAGTGTGATCATAACATGTATATAAAATGTACCAATAAAATCAATTAAAAAAAAGAAGTATCCCTGTCACCCTCCTCCCAACATGCCAGATACACTCCTCCCCTTAAGGCTGTTTCCAATTAGACTGTCCTAGAGATGCTGGTCACACTGGGCCTGAGGGTGGCCAACTTACCCTGGTTCCGGATGGAGTCCTGTGAGGTGAGACCTCGGGCCCTGGGCTGCTTCTGCTCCAGCCGGGCCAAGGCAGCAGCAGCCGCCATCTGTGCCTCATCAGTGGGGCCCTGGCGGGGCTGCTGGGGGGCCGGCTGGCGTCCCTTTTCCTTGGGGGCCTTTTCCCTAAACAGAAACCAGTAGTGAGCAGCCCCGAGGTGGCCAGCGTGGGACAGCATTTGCTCCTCCCAGAGTCTACCACCTACCCCATCAGGTACCCATGTCCCTTCAAACGGGCCTGGACCTGGCTTTCCAGCTCTGATGAAGGCAAAGGAAGCATGGGGTCAGGAGATGGTGGGTCTGCCTCTTTGGACAGGTCTCGCCTCAGCCAGGCCTCCACATCCCAGTCTGTATAAAAGGCTACCACAGCCGGGCACAACACCACATGCTTGTCATCCCAGCACTCTGAGAGGCTGAGGCAGGAGGATCACAAGTTTAAGCCTAACCTAGGCAGCTTAACAACTTAGCAAGACTGTGTCTCAAAATATCAAATATGTGTGCCCCATATACTCTCAGGATGCTCAGGAACCATCTTCACATAAACCATTGTGGGTTCACAGGACTGAGCGCAATGCACCCGTGAGAACACCCTGGGACCCTCCATGGCCCCAGCACTTTGGTCCACACTTGGCCCTGGGCTGTATGTGACAGAGACCTTTCGTCTCCTGTCTGCCCAGATGGTGGTCAGGATCAGCAGCTGCAGGTCTTCTCCTCCCACGCTGGGGCCTCTCCCAGCTCCGCCGTCTGTGCTAGGACGCACCTGAGCTCTGTGCTGACCGTCTGTGCCCCCTCAGACGCTTGGCAGCAATGCGCCCTCCCCAGCCTGCCTCCCTCGTGTCCTCCGAGGAAGAGGACCTGTGGGTGGGGTGTCTGATTCCCAAAGACAGTGTCCCAAGACACCTCAGCTGACCTGTCAGTGACTCTCCTGCCCTGGGCAGCCAGAGGGTGCTTCTGAGACCCAGGCCAGGGCCTGTCCTTCTGCACAGCCCTCCCACAGCATGCACAGCAACCCCCAGAGGCCCAAGGACTCCCTGGTGTCCTGCCACATGCCACTGGACAAGGTTCCCACTGCCAAGTCTTGGCGTTCCCTGTGCCCTATGCCCAAGATGTTCCAGCCAGGGTTCTGGGAGGAGTAGGATCCAGGCTGCGGCAGATGGGGAAGGGACTGATGTACGTCTCACACACTGAATTTCACCACATCCCAACTGCTTAGATGTTACCTCCTCCACACAGAGGCCACCTGGACCACCCCAAGCACACAAGCCGTCATCCTTTGCACTGGGTCACCAAAGCCTGATAAAGACCTGTCCCTGTCTGCCCCAGTGTCCCTGGGCCCCTCACACACCAGGCCCCCATTTCGTTTCCTCTCCCAGACCTACACGGCCCTTCCTCAAACTCCTTTCCCGACAACATCACAGGCTCACCCAGCCCTTTTCGTGTCCTCCCACATGGGCCAGCAGGAGCCCTGTTTCCCGAGACACTACACATCAGGTGAGACCCCAGGGCCTGGGCTGTACCTGCTCCTCTGGGCTCAGCCTCAGATACCTGGTCACCCAGATGCTCCAGAACCATCTCTGCCTCCTCTTCACCCAGAGGCTGCCCTCACCATCTGCTCCTTTCCCCAAGGTCTCCTACTACACCCAAGTACCTGCAGCCGTACCACCCTCATCTCCCAGGGGCCCCGTCCCCTTCTCTCCTTGCCCTACTCCCAGCAGGTTTCCCCTGCGTCCTCGGCTGGCTTCCAAAGGGTTGGCAGAAGAGAGCCAGGGGACCGGCCCCGGCCCGCTTCTCGCCCAGCCATGTGTCTCCTCTGCCCCACGCCCAAGACCCTTCCCTCATGGCTCACTAAAGCACTCTCCACTGTCCTACTCACCACAGGTCCCCCTCTGCCCCTCCTCGAAGTATCTCAGCTACTCCTCGCACTTGGGACTCTCCATCGCCTCACGGTAGGCCCGGCCACGCCTCCCGAAGCCTCCGCCCACCCCCGCTCCCTCGCCCCCAAAGTCTCCTGCCCTTACTCCCTTGCTCCGCCCCTCCATCATCCGCACGCTCACGTACCCCACGGAGTCTGTGAGTTTCTGCCCGGGCCCCGCGCTCTTGAACTTGATATCAGCCTTGATCTCCTGGAAAAATTTCTTCATGGTGGCAGCGGGCCCGGCGACGAGGGCTTCGGGGGGTGGGGGCACAACACCCAGTTAGGAGAGAACCGGCAAGACCAAAGAACCGGAAAGAAAATATCCGAGCGCCGGAAGTCCCGCCTCCCCGCGGCGGCCACGTGATAATCGGCCCGCGGTGTCCGCTCTGCGCTCAAGGGCCGCGTCTCGGTGGTCGTTTCCGGAATCCGTTGCCAAGACGACGAGCGGGTTCCCCCCTGCGTCCTCGGCTGGTTTCCAAAGGGTTGGAAGAAGAGAGCTGGGGGCCGGCCGACTGCAGGCTCGGGGAGAATGCGGGCCTTTAGCATAATGAAAAGCCTTCCCTGGCTCCCCAGCCCTTATGCAACAAAGTCCCAATTCAGTAAGAGTGCAGTAAAGATGTCCACGATCCTCTATAGTTTGGATGGCAGTAGCCACCCTCTTACACCTTATTTTTATCTTTTTTGCTTTTTGTACTGGCTTTTTCACTGAGGACAACCCAAGCCCTTTCTTATTTTTCATTTTGAGATAGGGTCTCGCCTAGTCGCTACGTTGCTCTGACTGGTTCAAGCTTGCAACTTTCTGCCTAGAATGCTGGAATCTCAGTTGCGTGCCATCATGGCCGGTTCCCACGCACTTCTGTCGAAGAGACTGCACCAGTCTGTGTCCTGGGAGGTCCATTTGGGCGGGCAAGAGAGAAGGGAGCCAATGGAGACACCCAGAGTTCAGTAGAGGGATTAGAGGGAGACAGGTCGACCCTGAGGAAAAGGAGGCTTCCTGGTAAGGAGACTACAGTAAGCCTTGAAGGGTTTTCTCCAAGAAATTGCAGATGCCAGCATGGCTGGGGTTGGGTATCAAGAGTAGAGTTAAAGGATCAGGGCTCTGATCCCTAAGGGCCTTCAAAGGAGGAGATTCTCCTGAAGCGATGAAAGAAGTCTTGTAAGAAAACACAGCAGCCCAGAAATCAATCATCCGAGACTTCCATTTCCTGACTTTGAAAATGGGATAAGAATAGCGCAAGTCTCATAGGACAGTAGGGATGAGCGAACCGTTAGCCAGTGTTTAATAAACGTCATATGGTATCATGATTTATTGCTTTAATATTTCTTGAGTGTCTCCTCTGTACCACAGTGAAGAAAACAGACAAAACTCCCTGCCCAAGTGCAGCACATTTTCTTTGGAGATGGGAAGAGAGAAGGTATACATAAAATTGAAGTCAGGACAGAAAGTGCTTCAAGAAAGAACGAAGCAGAGAAGCAGGAATAGAGCCAGGAACAGTAACAGGACATTTTTAATACCAAGGGACACCCAAGGCCCCCCCCCCTTTTATTTTGAGACAGGGTCTCGCTTTGTAATTCAGGCTGGGCCAGGCATGGTGGCTCACGTCTGTAATCCCAGCACTTGGGAGGCAGAGACAGGAGGATTGCTGAGTTCAAGGCTTGCCTGGGCTCCACAGTGAGCTCAGAGCCAGCCTGAACTACAAAGTGAGACCCTGTCTCAAAAAAAAAAAGTCATATGTAGTTCAGGCTGGCCCTCAGCTCACTATGTAGCCCAGGCAAACCTTGAACTCAGCAATCCTCTTGCCTCTGTCTCCTGAGTGCTGGGGTGACAGGTGTGAGCCACCACGCCTGGCACTGTGGTATGTGGTATGGATGGCTGGTGGGCGTGAGTCACCACGCCCAGCATTGTATGTGGTTACCGGGATCGAACTCAGGGCCTTGCGCTTTCAGGGCAGGCACTGGAACCACTGAGCTAAATCTCTGGCCCAAGCCCCTTTTATATTTATTTTAAGTCATAGGGTCTCACTAAGTTGTGAGAGTGCCCACACTGAGCTCACACTTAAGATCCTCCTGTCTCTGCCAGGCATGGTGGTGTTCACCTGTAATCCCAGTACTCGGGAAGCTGAAGCAGGAGGATCGCCATGAGTTTGAGGCCAGCCTGAACTACATAGTGAGACTCTGTCTCAAAAAAAAAAAAAAATCCTCCTGCCTCAACCACCCAAATACCTGGGATTACAGGCCTGTGCCACCACACCTGCCTTTAAGTATATCATGGTGACCTAGTCCAAAAGGACATATCTGAGACTACCAGGGGAATTTGAATGCATCTGGCCATTAGGTAATAAAAAATAGCGATCATCATTTCACAGCGGTAGTGGTGTGCTTATGTTTATAAATATATTTTCATAAGCGATGTGCTTTAATGTGTTTATGGGGGAAATATGTTTTAATGTGTTTTAAAATACTCCTAAAATAGGCTGGGCATGGTGATATATGTGTATTGTCCAGACTATGAGGTTGAGAAGAGGATTGCAGTTTCAAGCCCAGCCTGGTCAACTCAGTCACTCAGCCAGACTCCGTCTCAAAATTTTGAAAAAAACAAAACAAAACAAGCAGTGGAGTGTACCTCGGTGAGAAGACTCTGGAATCAAACTCTTTTTTTGTTTGTTGTTTTGAAATAGGCTTTTGCTATGTAGTTCTGATCTTGAACTCACTGTGTAGCCCACTCTGGCCTTGAACTCATGGTGATCCTCCTGCCTCTTCTTCACAAGTGCTGGGATTAGAGATGTGCGTCACAATACCTGGCTTCAATCTCTATTATTGCCCAAAAATTCCAGACAAAATGCACACATACACACGGAGGCAGGAATTCATTTACACTTGATCTTAGCCAAAAGGCCAAGAAGCGATAGGAATTCATTTAGATCCATTTTCTCTATGGAACAGAAGAGGAGAACAATACTCGCCCAAATATAACTGAGTACCTACAATGCCACAGGCCCTTAGAATTGCAATAAGAAGCAAGAAAGAGATATGGGGATTCTTATTCTATTTTGAATGGCCTTGAATTCCTGGGTTCCAGCAATCATCCTGCCTCAGCCTTCCACGCAGCTGGCACTACATACAGGTGTGAACCACTGTGCCAGAGGAGTGAGGCTCTTAAGTAGATGAGTCAGGTCAGCTATTTAGTAGAGATCTTGGAAGGAGATGAGGAGTCTAACCATGGGCCATCAGAGAAAAGAGTGTTCCGGGCAGCACATGCAAAGGCCCTGAGGTGGGAACTCATTCATGTGTGGAACACTGTGCCCAGAGCAGGGCAAGGAAGGCCAAAGAGAATTCTCTGCTCAAGCAAGTGCTGTACGTGTGATCTTATCTCTCGGTGGTGGACTATTCCATAGGAACAAGGAAGTGTGGTCATAGAAACAACATGGGGCTGGGGTGTGGCTCCGTGATAGACAGCTGGCCTGAGAAGCACAAGGCCCTGAATTCTGTGTCAGAGACAGAGATGGGGAGGCAGGCTGCCTCAGGAGACATTTGTTAGCAATTACTGCATAACAAATTGGTTTTGTTTTGTTTTGTTTTTTGTTTTGGGGGGGTTTTTTTTGAGACAGAGTCTTGCTTTGTAGTTTGAGCTGGCCCTGAGCTCACTATGTAGTCCAGGCAAGCCTCAAACTCAGCAATCCTCCTGCCTCTGCCTCCTGCTGGGATTAGAGGCATGAGCGATCATGCCCAGTATTGTAACAAATTATTTCTGAATGTAGCTGTTTCAAAAAACACACAGAATCTCCTAGTTTCTGTCCACTAGGAATCAGGAATGCAGTTAGGTGTGCTAGTGCAGGCAGGCCTGTAATCTGTGTACCTAGGCAGCTGAAGCAGGAGGATTACAAGTTCAAGTTCAACCTGGGCAATTTAGAGACCCTGCCTCAAAATACAAAATAAAAAGGTTTGGTTGCCGGGCGTGGTGGCTCACACCTGTAATCCCAGCACTCGGGAGGCAGAGACAGGAGGATTGTTGAGTTCCAGGCTACCACTATGGGCTACCTAGTGAGCTCAGGGCCAGCCTGAACTACACAGTGAGACCCTGTCTCAGAAAGAAAAAAAAAAAAAAACAGATTCATGTGCAATGATGCACACCTGTCATCCAGCACTGGGGAGGCTGAGGCAGGAGGATCACCATGAGTTTGAGGCCAGCCTGAGTGGCATAGTGAGACTCTGTTTAAAAAAAAAAAAAAAAAAAAGAGGGACAGTAAAGTAAGAGGCAGAGCAAGGCTGAAGACTGCGTGCTGCCAGCTCTGCAGATGGAGGAAGGGGCCGGGGGCCCCGTGCCTGAGGCCCCCCCTAGGAGCTGGCATAGGTGGGCCCTGTTGTCCCTGGAGCCCTGGGAGGAGCACAGTCCTGGAAAATCCTAACCCTAACCCTAGCTATTAGCTTGTGAGACCTACTTCAGACT
>PVIC010016297.1:0-34276 GCA_004025085.1 Thryonomys swinderianus | reverse complement strand
CATATCCCTACCCACTCCCCCCTCCTCCCCGCTTTATACATGCTCTTTTATTTTCTTTCTGTATCATACTTATTCCTTCCCCTCATCACATTCCCTCACCAAGTTTCCTAGAGAAATATTCCACTCTATAAAAGCTGTCCTACTTTCTAGAACTCATTTGCATCTGCAGGTGTTCATGCCAAAGAGAAGATCCAGGAATTGTCTATCTGTGATTTATTGATTTCACTTATTAGTATATCCTCCAGGTGTCTCCATTTGCACCTAAAAGGATCGATCTTGTCATTCTTTATGGCAGAGTAATACTCCATTTTGTAAAAACCACATCTTCTTTATCCACTCTCCAGTTGATGGGTATTTGGGTTGTTTCCAAGATTGAGCTATCACAAACTGAGCTGCTATGAACAAGGGTGTACATCTGTCTTTCCAAACACCAGAACTCTTTGAGGTGGTAAATAAAGCAGATGTAGTAAAATGTAAATCAGAACTAATCTCTGAGATCAAAACAGATATTATCCAGATTGGAAGACACCGTTAAAGAGATCAGCAAGATGATAGAATCCAAGATAGCAGAAGCAATGGAACCTTCTAAACAAATTCAAGCAGAGCTCCAGGGAATGATAAAGGAGAATGAAAGCTTGTGTAGTAGTGTGAATGAAGCAGAGAACTGAATATCAAAACTACAGGACAGCATAGCAGCCAAGGAGCAGGAAACATAGAATCTATGGAAAAGGTCAAGGGACTATGAGAAGTCAATTCAACAGCTTCTAGATGACTCAAAGAAAAATAATATAAGACTGATCTGGAGTCACTGAGGAAGCAGGAGACAGTGTAAAAGAAATTTTAAAAAAGCTATTGTCAGGGCCGGAGGGTTAACTCAGTGGTTCCAGCACCTGCCTCACAAGCGCAAGGTCCTGAGTTTGATCTCCGGTAACCACATACAGTGCTGGGCGTAGAGACTCACGCCCACCAGCCATCAGTAGCACATACCACAGTGCCGGGCGTGGTGGCTCACGCCTGTAATCCAACACTCTGAAGGCAGAGGCAGGAGGATTGCTGAGTTTGAGGCTTGCCTGTGCAACATAGTGAGCTCAGTGCCAGCCTGAACTACAAAACAAGACCCTGTCTTAAAAAAAAAAAAACAAACAAACAATAAAATACTGGAGAATAATACAGAGGGTTATCAAGAAAATCACACACCCTGATCAAGTCAGATTTATCCCAGGGATACAAGGCTGGTTCAACATATGTAAATCAATCAATGTAATACACTATATTAACAGACTCAAGGACAAAAAACATATGATTATCTCAATAGATGCAGAAAAAGCATTTGACAAAATCCAACACCCATTTATGATCAAAACCTTATAGAAAATCGTAATTGATGGACTTTATCTCAATTTAATACAAGCTATGAGAAACCAATAGCCAGCATCATACTTAATGGGCCAAAACTGAAACCTTTTACACTAAGATCAGGAACGATACAAGGATTCCCACTGTCACCACTCGTTCAATATAGTGCTGAAAACATTAGCCATAGCAATCAGGCAGGACAAAGATACAAAAGGAATAAAGATAGGAAAAGAAGAAGTTGAACTGTCATTATTTGCTGATGATATGATAGCCTATCTAGAGGATCCTAAAAACTCAACCAAAAGACTGCTAGACTTAATTACCAAATTTGGTAGTGTTGCTGGATACAGGCTTCATGCTCAAAAATCAAAAACTTTGTCTACACAAACAACAGACTCACTGGAAGAGAAATGGGGGACTCAGTCCCTTTCACAGTAGCACCCAAAAAATGAAATATCTAGTAATCAACCTAACAAAGGAAGTGAAAGACATCTACTCTGAAAACTATAGAACTCTGAAAAATGAGATAGAAAAGGAGATCAGAAAGTCCAAAGTCATCTCTTGTTCCTGGGTAGAGAGAACCAATATCATCAAAATGGCTATACTCCCACAACTACTATACAGATTCAATGCAATTCCAATTGAAATTCCAATAGTATACTTCACAGAGTTAGAGAAAATAGTACAAAAATTCATCTGGAATCACAAGAAACCTCGACTAGCAAAAGCAATTCTAAGCAACCAGGACATGTCAGGGGGCATTACAATCCCCAATTTAAAACTCTACTATAAGGCCACTGTCATAAAAACTGAATGGTACCGGCAAAGTAACAAACCCGAGGACCAGCGGAATAGGTTAGAAGATTCAGACACAACCCCTGATACACTAAACCACCTTATCTTTGACAAAGTAGGCAAACATCCCCAATGGCGGAAAGACAGCCTCTTTAACATATGGTGCTGGAAAAACTGGGTTTTAACCTGCTAAAAGCTAAAGCTAGACCTATCTCTTTCATCATGTACAAAACTAAACTCACACAATGGATATGAGACTTAAACATTAAAACAGAAACAAGCCTGTTGGAAAACAGGTTAGGTAAAACTCTTGGAGACATTGGCTTAGGCAGAGACTTTATGAATAAAACCTCTATAGCACAAGAACTAGCAGAAAGAATTAATAAATGGGATCTCATCCTAGTGAAAAGCTGCTGCACAGCAAAAAAAAAGTCACTGGCACTGCTAAAAGACAACCAACAACATGGGAAAAAAAAACTTTTACTAGCTGTTTATCAGACAAAGGGCTATTAACTACAATATATAAAGAACTTAAACATATCAGCCTTTCCAAGTTTAAAGACCCAGTTCAAAAATGGGCATCTGAAATGCACAGATACTTCTCAGAGGCAGAAGTCACAGCAGCTAAGAAACATGAAGAAATGTTCCACATCACTGGTCATTCAAGAGATGCAAATGAAAACAACACTGAGATTTCATCTCACTCCACAAAGAATGGCCACTATTACAAAATCAACCAACAATAAATGCTGGCAAGGCTGTGGGGAGAGAGGAACCCTTCTCCACTGCTGGTGGGATTGTATGCTTGTGCAACCATTGTGGAAATCCGTGTGGAGATTTCTCAGAAAACTAGGACTAGGGTTCTTATTTGACCCTGCTATCCCCCTGCTAGGAACATACCCAAAGGAATTTAAAAAATCACATTGGAAAGACAGATGTACACCCTTGTTCATAGCAGCTCAGTCTGTGATAGCTCAATCGTGGAAACAACCCAAATGCCCATCGACTGGAGACTGGATATAGAAGATGTGTTTTCTTGTTGTTGTTGTTGTTAATAAAATGGAATATTATTCTGCCATAAAGAATGACAAGATTGATTCATTTATGTGCAAATGGATATACCTGGAGGACATAGTAATGTGTGAAATAAATAGATCACAGATAGGCAAATACCGGACCTTCTGTTTGATATGAGCACCTCTAAATGCAAATGTGCTCTAGAAAGTATGACAGTCATTGTAGAATGCGAAATTTCCAAAAGAAATTTGGTGTGGGGATATAATGAGCCAAAGGAATAAATAGAATTCTGAAGGAAAATAAAAGAGCATGTATATAGGGGGTGGGTGGGGATATGAGCAAAAATGGGAATTGATTTGTGTCATATATTGGTACAGATCCCCAATGTTATGTGTGATTATGAGATCTACATATGTTGTACCAATAAAGAATTCAGTTTAAAAAAAAAAGATTTTTCTGACATATTTATCAATTCTTTCTATTTTTTCTCTCTCTATTTCCTCCCCGGTACTGAATTCAGGCCTTTGTGCATGTAACGTAGGTGCCTTATCACTTGAGCTAAATCCCCAGCCCTTCTATTTTTGTCTTTTTGATACCAGCCATTCTAACATGAATGAAACGATCCTTGCTGATGTTAATTTTAATTCCACTAATCATTGTGATATTGAGCTTTTTCCATATATCTGTTTAAACATATTTAAATTCTCTTTTAAGAAATGGTTTTATCAGGTGCTGTCCACATTTTTTGAATGAATGATTTGTGTATTTGTTCTTGAGTTGTTTACATATTTTGACTGATATTCTCTTATCAGTTACATAACTGACATATATCATTTTCCTATTCTGGATTCTGATTCTTCACTGTTATGCCTGTTGCTGTACACAAGACTTTTAGTTTAATCCAATCTAATGTTTCTGTTGTTGGCTTTGTTGCCTGTGCTTCTGAGGTCTTATCTTCAAAAACCATATGTTTTTCTTGAAAGGAAAGCCAGAAGTATTTTCATTATTTGAATATTTGTTTTGTAGCAGGGTCATAGCTTCAAGTCTTACATTTGAGGTTGCAATTCATTTTGATTTGCTTTTACTTGTATTGTGGAAACAAGGGTCTGATTTCATTTTTTTTGTTACAAAAGATTATGGAGCTTCTCCAGGAACATTTATTGAACATTCTGTCCTTTGCCCATTGTATGTTCCTGATGACATTTCACAATGCTTCTGCACGGTTGGTGGGATTGTAAACTGACATGGCCATTGTAGAAGTAAGTGTGGAGAGTCCTCAAAAACTAGAATCAAAGGTCTCATTTGACCCTGCTGTACCCCTACTGAGTGCCTGCCCAACAGAATTAATACATCATACATTGACCTATGTTCACCTATGTTTATAGGAGGATCGTTATTAATTGCTAAATCCTGAAACAGCCCAAATGCTCATAAACTGGTTATTGATAAAAAAAATGTGTCTTTGTATAAAATGGGGTATTACTAACCCATAGAGAGAAGTAAACTAGAGACATTCATAGCTAACCAGATGCACATTGAAGCTATACTTATAAGTGAATTAAGTAGGGTGTGTTTAAATGTCATATCATCTCTCTAATATGAGAAACTAAATGTATACATTAGGTTCAAAATGTACAGTAAGTATTATGATATAGAAAGAAAATATTCAAGGGGGAAAGAGAATGGGGAGGCAGATAAAACAGAATGGAAAGAAAAAATTCAAAGGTGAAAAGGAAAAAAAAGAAACAAAACATATATTAAGGAGTGGGGGCAGGAGGAAGGGCAGGGGAATGGGAAAAATAGGAATCAAGATATATCATGTACAGATAGATACAGGTTCTCAATGATGAATGTGTTCATGCTGTATACTTCAAATGTACCATTAACTCCAACAAACTCAATTTAAATAAGAGAGATGCCTGTTTTTGCGACAGAAATGAGGACTTCACCAAAAACCAGTGTTAGAACTAATAAACACTTTTAATAGAATTGCAAGACACAAAAACAATATATAAAATTGATGAATTTCTACATTTCTACCTTAATCCTATTTTGAGGGAAAACAATGTATTAACTCCTAATTGTACTATATAGGGTTAGAATCTCATATTTGAAGACTTCTTATATTTGTGTGGGTGGACTGATATTTCATGCCTTGATTTGATATTATTTTAATATATTTGTGTACAAATTTAATTAACATTGAAATAAATGCTATGAATACAATACAATATCCATGAACACCATCATTAAGTATAATTACAACATTAAATATTATTTTGTCAGTATTTTCAAAGACTTTCATGCATTTGGAAAAGATTAAACCTTAAAGTAATATTTATTAATCTGATACTAAGAGGTAAACACTTGCCTAGGAATTTTATATATTATTTCTTCAATTATTTTCTTCTACCACTTAAAATAAACATTGTTATTTTTATTTTATGTAATCTAAAATGGAGTCTCACCCATTATGGCAGCCAAAAGTCCGGGACCTCTGCACTACATGAGATAAAACGTGAGGATTTTCCAGCCTGTGTCAAGATTATTTACAGGCCAACCTGAGCAACCTAATGAGACTTGTCTCAAGAAAACCAAAGTATAGATGGGCGTGGTGGCTCACGCCTGTAATCCCAGCACTCGGGAGGCAGAGAGAGGAGGATTGCCGAGTTTGAGGCTTGCCTGGACTACATAGTGAGCTCAGAGCCAGCCTGAACTACAAAGTGAGACCTTGTCTAAAATAAATAAATAAATAAATAAATAAATAAATAAATAAATAAATAAATAAATAAATAAAATTACATATATATATATATATATATATATATATATATATATAATTTTTTTTTTTTAGATGGAGTCTCTAAGAGATGAAACAGTTTCCTCAAAAGACAAATAGTGACCGGGTGTGGTGGCTCATGCCTGTAATCCCAGCACTTGGAAGGCTGAGGCAGGAGGATTGCTGAGTTCAAGGCTTGCCTGGGCTACATGGTGAGTTCAGGGCCAGCCTGAACTACAAAACCAGACCCTGTTAAAAGAAAAAAAAAAAAAGACAAATAGGAATAGAAACAAAAACTACTAAGATATATTTGGTGAACTCTTTAAATTATTCTCCAATGGCTCAATAAAATACAAATATTTTAGTATAGTTGGATTCTCAAGTTATGATTCATATGACCTGACATATGAACAACTTGGAGTATTATCAAAATTTTAACTTTCATTTGTGAGCAAAGTTTTGATTTATAACCCGAACACTGGTCACTTGTGCTTCCAAAAGTTCTAAGATACAGATTTAACACTTAAAGAGTTCTTGAAGAAACATTACATCTTCCTTTCCTGTATGGGGTCAATTGAGAAACCCTGGGCCAATGTCTAAGTATGTTGGAGAAAGTACTGCCTGGAAAAAAGTTTGGCCTAAAATTATACAGGAGACTTTGAAGAGAATCCTGAGCCCTCAACTAGCCAATGTGAGTTACAATCAGCCTTTGCCAATGAAATGAGTTCCTAAGTCGAGGGTCTACAATTTAGTCAAATATCTACTTATCCAGATTCTTTAAAGTGTAATCAATTAACAAACTCTTTATCAAAAGATACAAGAGGGCTGGAGGGTTAGTTCAGTGGTTCCAGCACCTGCCTCGCAAGAGCAAGGCCCTGAGTTCGACCCCGGTAACCACATACAATGCTGGGCGTGGTTACTCAAGCCCACCAGCAATCAATACCACATACCACAGTGCCAGGTGTGGTGGCTCATGCCTGTAATCCCAGCACTCGGGAGGCAGAGACAGGAGGATTGCTAAATTCGAGGCCTGCCTAGGCTACATAGTGAGCTCAGAGCCAGCCTGAACTACAAAGCAAGACCCTGTCTAAAAAAAAAAAAAAAAAGATACAAGAAACATATATCATCTTTGATATGTAAAATACAAACTTTATATGAATTTTTAGTCATTATTTTAAATTAACCTTTTTAAGAACATAATAGTATGTAGTTTTCACTTCACTCTAATTTGACTATGTTCTCTAATTAAAAAATGAAATTCTAAAATAGTTTTATTTGAATTGTTTGAAACTAAATAATTCTTTGCTACTACTTACTGCAGATTTCATTACAATATTATTTTTAAGATTGGAACTAAAATCTTGTGTCAAATATCATATGGTATCTATCAGCCATAATATGTTAAACTATAGAGATGACATTAAAGTTG
Source organism: Thryonomys swinderianus (assembly GCA_004025085.1). Taxonomy (NCBI): domain Eukaryota; kingdom Metazoa; phylum Chordata; class Mammalia; order Rodentia; family Thryonomyidae; genus Thryonomys; species Thryonomys swinderianus. Next base: position 26,900 of record PVIC010016297.1, on the reverse strand, counting down.
AACTGTGGTGACAGTTTATTTTTTATTGTTTTTCTTTAAGTGTATATTTTATTTTAGACAGAATTTATTTTCTTTTTGTGACATTCCTATTTGGAAGGCAATTTATCATGATTGATCTATGTTGTTCATTATTTTAAAATTTTACTGGTATTGTTTTGACACCTAACTCAACAGTATTTCTAAACAGAAAACGCTTTACTTTATCTCATATTCTAACAATAATAATTTAATCTCACAGTGTCATGTTTGATCTTGAACAGAGAAATTTTCAGTAGAGGCTTTAAATATAACAGATTTGAAAATGAGAACATTTAAATTGGCTTATGTTTTATTATTATACCAATATTACCTTTCTAAGTTTTCACATCATGTTCCTGTAAACCCTAATTAAATATGTTTTTAATATTTCACACTCCAGACTTATCCATTTTGTTACACAAAACAAATAGTTGTGTTGTTTAAAGAAGAAATTTGATTTAGCAGAAAGTACATTTTCCTTGGTAGGGTTCAAATTCTCTAATTTCCCTAAAGAAAATTATGTATATAAAGAATTGACACTATATTATTAATAAACTACGTTTAAGTATTTGAAATCAAGAACCAATTAGGACAATTATGCTTTTATATAGATAATAAGGCCAACACTGAGCTATATATCAGCCCTTAAACATTATATTTTAAAAGTTCTGCATGTGAATACTTAACTAAATTATTATACAAATATATTATATTCACCAGGGCAGAACACAATCATAACTTTAACTCTCTGAAAGATTCTGCTTTTCTTGTGCATTACTTGTGATTTTAAGATGGAAGTCACCTGAAATAAAAAAGAGGCATCATAAATTGTTCTCTAATTGTTTTTTTCTAGAAAACTGTATTCCTTATTTGGTGAGAAAAAGCACAGTTGTTAGTGTTGCTCCTGCCTAGTCTTGTTTCTCTGCCTTTGGCTTTTCCTGTCTTTCACTGACGCTGGAAGAACAGGAAGAGGAAATTAAGTGCAAACCAACCTAAGGTACAGTAGGGTGGGCAGTGGATGTCTTTGTTCTAATTTATTTTACTTCTTTTATTTTTATTGTTTCCTAAGTAAATCTGGGTGCAAGTGTATCTTCATTCACAGAATAAAATAAAAGAGCAGAGAGAGTTTGGTAAGCATAGGGAGTTTTTGGTAGGATTTCCTAACTTTGGGATGTTACCTGGCCATATTTCAATTTAGGGTTAAGGAACATCTTTATTGTTTTAAGAACTATGATTGAATGCCGTGCTAGATGTATCTTTTATATCACCTATTGAGTGTTCAAACTATTCATAGCTATTACATTTCATAGTCAAACATTTGCATATCTGTTATTTGCCTTTGAGAAAGCTCCATTGCAGAAGTTTGGGGATACTGTCTATATAAAGCCATAAGAGATACAGGATGTTCAGGATAGCAACATTTGCAGAATTCAGTCAGACTACACTGGCAATCTTTAGGAAGATGAAGAGGGGTTAAATATTAAAGAATTACTACAGGATTATCAGACCAAAAAGTAAAGGACAGTATCTGCTTCTGTGCCTCTTAAATATATAAAAGAACCTTAATTTCTTATCTCAGAAGACCAGTCTAATTAAAAAATAACATGATAAAAGAAGTTCAAATTGGCTGTCTTACATACTTCTTGATTGGTCCTATTTTACATTGGAAAAAGTATATCAGACGGTCACACTGGCATTTGTAAAGTTTATTTGGTTAATACCTATTTTGATATATTGCTGCAGAGTTTTACCTCATTTATCTCTTTTCATAGTCTCATGAAAGTGAACCCATTAAGGGTGCTCAACTGGTAGAATAGAAATGCTAATTTACATTATCAAGTTATTACTTGCAAAATCTTTGAAATCTTAGAAGGACTCACCAATATTTATTACTTTTTTGGAGCAGAAAAATCTCTTGCACTTAGGTTTGTGGGAATATTGTAGTGAAATTTCTTAGTTTTGTGTTGATTTTCAGATGTTTCCCCATAAACATAGATATCACATGTTATTGATTACTTGTGCTCCAATATCTATATCCAATTACATAACTCACTGATTCTTGAAAGCAGATAGTTCCAGACATCCTCACCCCCACTTATGTATCTGATACCTCTCTGGGCTCACTGGGCCAAGGGGTTGATAACTACAAACCGTCTTAAATTTCTGTTTACTTCTATAAAAGTATGTGCTACACATAGCAATCAAACCATTGCTGTTAGATTTAATTTTCAAGATTTTTCTCTGATTTCTCCCTGTAAAGTTATTAGTTCCTTTTCTATATTGTCAGAATTGTTTGTATAGTAATCTGACACTAGGCCTGCTCTATGCTGTTATTTTCTATAGTCGACAAATATCAATGTAAAAAGTAAGAACAAAAGTTATTGCTCCTATACAAGTTCCTTTATGTAAAAAAGGAAGCTTATTGTTTGTCCTGAGCATTATTTTTAATATACCCACAACAACAACAACAACAACAAATCTAGTGATAGACATTTGGTAGCCTTTTCAGGTCAAGTGCAATTATTTTAATTATTTATTTAAAACAACTTTACTAAGATATAATCCATATACCATAGAATTAAATTGTAAAATTCAGTATCCTTATATTTAAAGAATGTCACAGACATCCACAGAATAAATTGTAAAATATTTCCTTGTCCCAGAAGGTTCTTTATACATTAGTAATCAACCCCAAGTTCTATGCAGCCTATAATCTAGTTTACTTTCTGTTTTTGAACTTTTCATATAGAATTGAACTGCTATCATTTGTGACTAGCTTTTTTAACGAAGTAGGGTATTTTCAAGATTAGTCCATAGTGAAACATGTTACTAGTAGCTGTTTTATTAAAAAATAATGCCTTTCAGTAGGTTTATTTATTTGATCATTTGGGGGACATTTGCTTTTTTTTTAGTTTTTTTTAAAATTTAATTCTATAAACATTATTATACAAATTGAAGTGTAGATTTATGTTTTTATTTCTCATGAATATTTAGAGAAGAGCAAAATTGCTGAATCATGTGGTAACTTTCTATTTTTCAATAATTCCTATTTTTTTAAGTTTATAACCTCATCAATTGCTTTTCTATATATAATTTCTGCAATCTTTAATACCATCAGTCTTCTTTTCTAAGTTTACATTTTCATTTATGTGATGTGATATCTCCTTTTAAATTGAGTTGCATTTATTTAATAATCAACAAGACTGACCTTTGCTTTAAGTTATCACTACCAATTACCACATTCTAGCCTGAAGTGTCTATTTAGGTACTTGAGGAAGATAATTATGGTATACTAGAAACATGTTCTAATAAAAACGTAAATATTAAAATAAAATTCCAATAATTTTACATTCTTTTGGAAGTTTTTTTTTAAATTATGTAACTTTATTTTCTTCTGATTAAAGTCTTGTTTCATATATACAGTTTTCAAATAATTTCTACCATCCTGTATGTTGGTTTTACACTTTCTAAATATATTTTAAAACAACTAGAAATTTCATCTTTAATATGCCCAATTTATGTCTTCTACTCCTTGGCTGTTTTTATTCTTGGTGTCATTATCTATGATAGATTTATTTCAAACCAAATTGTTGAGAACTTTTTCATGTGCTTTCACCTAAAAGTTTTCTTCTTCAGTTTCTACATGTAGATTTAGGACATGTTCTTTTGCTGTATAGTAGCAGAAAAAGTTCCAACATTATTCTTTAAAGATATCAGTCGTTTCAGCACCATTTGTTGAAAAGAGTATTCATTCCAGTTACAGGCTTTTCAACCTTGTACTAAAGTAATTAGTGATAGATATGAGTATTTACTTCTAGCTTCTCCCAAATGTTCCCTCTAAACATCCAGGCATGTTAGTGAATGCCTACTACCTAGTTACTCAAGTGATGAGGCAGGGATTCATCAGTTTCAAGCCAGCCTGGGAAACTTAGTAAGTCTTGTCTCAAACTACAACAGAGATTCCAAGAGTTGGGATTGTGGCTTGGTTTTAGAGCTTTTGACTACCATCTGAAAAACCCTGGGTTTAGTATCCCATGCCCACATTTTCTCCTATGGCTACACAAGTAAAGCTATGTAGAAGCCATTTGGCATTGCTACAATCTGTAGATCAATTAAGAGCCTATCATCTTTTTTCTCTAGTTATTTCTTTTAATAGCAAAATATTTATTCATACATTTTAGGCATACATGATTATAATACTCATCACAGGGAATTTTCACCTGTACATGATTCATTCCACTTCTGTTTTCCCTCTCCCCCGTCCTCCTGGCCTCTCTTCTCTATGTACAAAGCTTTGTTTCTATTTTTCCTTTTATTTTCACTTTTTTCTTCTTCCTTCTTTTCTTTTCCATTCCCTCTTCCCGTTTTACTTCCCATTTGAACATATTCTTCCCATTTCCAATATCTATTATACATTTTAGTCTTTATTTCTACTTTCAATTTCTCACACTCAAGAAATCATGTAGTATTTAAAAAGTGTGATCTCAAGGTTACCTGTAAATGCCCGAAACTCATCTATCTTCATGGAATAGTAATACTCCATCATATGAAAAATCACATCTTCCTTTTCCATTTGTTGGTTGATTGGCATTTGGGCTGTTTTCAAGATTTAGTTATTACAAACTGCTGCTTTAAACATGACTGTGCATATATTGTTATTCAATGATGCACTTAATTCTTTTGGCCAGATATTAAGAATAGGAATGCCTGGGTCATATGGAACCTCTACTTTCATTTTTTAAAAATTTAATTTATTGGTACATTATATATACACATCACAATTACACTGCACATGGAGAATTTGTATCAGTATATGACATAATTCTCATTTTCCCCTTTCCTTATCCACCCCGCAATGCCCCGCCCCTTATATACACAAGCCTTGTTTCCTTTTTTTACCATCATTTTTCTCTTCCCTAATTATTTGCCCCTAAACTCTATTTCCCTTTGAATATTTACTATTTCACAATATCATGCATTCAAGAAGACATTTACAACTCATACCAGAGAAAAGATGCGATGTTTACACATCTTGTGAAACCTCTATATCAATATATGCCCACCAACCTTAAGGAGCGTCCATTTAGTCTACATCCCCTCTAGCATTTATTAACAGTTGATTTTGTGATAACAACCAGTCTTTCTGGAGTGAGGTGAAATCTTCGTTTTGTTTTAAATTGAATCTCCTAAATGACCAGTGATACTAAACATTTATTTCATATATGTATTTGTTGTTTCTACTTCTTCATCTAGGAACTGCCTTTTCATTTGAGATGCCTACTTTTCAATTTGATATTTAAATTTTTGGGGGTCCTGATTTTTTTTTTGAGGAGTCTTCATATATTTCATATAGAAGTCTTTTGTGGGATGAATAGCTGGTAAAAAAGTGTCCCCATGTTGAAGACTGTCACTTCCATCTTGGTTTCTCTTTTAGTGTAGAAGCTTCTTGCTTTTTGAGACAGGGTCTCGCTTTGTAGTTCAGGCTGGCCCTGAGCTCACTATGGTGCCCAGGCAAGCCGCTGCAAACTTAGAAATCCTCCTGTCTCTGCCTCCCGAGTGCTGGGATTACAGGCATGAGCCACCACGTCCGGCATTTTGGTATGCGGTGTTGATTGTTGGTGGTCATGTCTCCATGCCCAGCATTATATGTGGTTACTGGGGATCGAACTCATGTCCTTGCGCTTGTGAGGCAGGTGCCGAAACCACTGAGCTAACCCTCCAGCCCTGTGTAGAAGCTTCTTAATGAGATGAGTTCTTAAGTGATTTTTTTTTAGTATTTCCCATGTAATTAGGGTTTTGCTTATGAAGTTTGCCTATTCTATGTTCTCAGGCTTTCTACCTTACCCCTGTTCTCTCTTCCTGAAGATTTAGTGTTTGTTTTAATATTTAGATCTCTGATCCACTTCAATTTTAGGTTAATACCTGGTGAAAGATACAAGTCTAAATGATAGAACTCTTCATATAGGAGTGTTTATCATGAAAGGGCTATGAAATCTGTTTAAATGTCCTCATTCTGTATATTGGCATGACCTTGTGTTTTTTATTTTATTTATACATATGTATTTACATGGTTATTATATTCACTGAGGTTTTTCTTAATTTGCTTTAGGGTCTGGAAATTGAACCCCTAGCTCATTGTAATACTCATCTTTATTTTGAATGATTGTTTCAGTGTCTCCTCTACATCTTTTTATATATTTTGTGCCATTCATCCATGGCATCTTAGACTGAGCTTTACTTTGTGAGATAATAACTACCATATCTTGCTGTTACAAACCTGTTCTATTTTTTAATTGAATTCTTCATTGGTACAATTTATATACATCTCAAAATCACATATAACATTGGGAAATTTGTACCAGTATATGCCACAAGTTAATTCTCATTTTTACCCATATCCTTACCCACTCCCCCCTCCTCCCCCCTTATACATGCTCTTTTATTTTCTTTCTGTATCATATTTATTCCTTTCCCTCATCACAATTCCCACACCAAGTTTCCTAGAGAAATATTCCACTCTATAAAAGCTGTCCTACTTTCTAGAACTCATTTGCATCTACAGGTGTTCATGCCAAAGAGAAGATCCAGGAATTGTCTATCTGTGATCTATTGATTTCACTTATTAGTATATCCTCCAGGTGTCTCCATTTGCACCTAAATGGATTAACCTTGTCATTCTTTATGGCAGGGTAATACTCCATTTTATTAAAAAAAAACCCACACATTTCTTTATCCACTCTCCAGTTGATGGACATTTGGGTTGTTTCCAAGATTGAGCTATCACAAACTGAGCTGCTATGAACAAGGGTGTACATCTGTCTTTCCAATGTGAGTTTTTAAATTCTTTTGGGTATATTCCTAGCAGGGGTATAGACTGCTAGACTTAATTACCAAATTTGGTAGTGTTGTTGGATACAGGGTAAATGCTCAAAAATCAACAGCCTTTGTCTACACAAACAACAGATTCACTGAAAGAGAAATTGGGGAGGCAATCCCTTTCACAGTAGCACACAGAAAAATGAAATATCTAGGAATCAACATAACAAAGGAAGTGAAAGACCTCTACTCTGAAAACTATAGGACTCTGAAAACTGAGATAGAAAAGGAAACCAGAAAGTGGAAAGATATCCCTTGTTCCTGCATCAGGAGAACCAACATCGTCAAAATGGCTATACTCCCACAACTACTGTATAGATTCAATGCAATTCCAATTGAAATTCCAATGGTATACTTCACAGAGCTAGAGAAAATAATGCAAAAATTCATCTGGAACCACAAGAAACCTAGAATAGCAAAAGCAATACTAAGCAACCATGACATGGCAGGGGGTATTACAATCCCCAATGCAAAACTCTACTATAAAGCTGCTGTGATAAAAACTACATGGTACTGGCAAAGTAACAGACCCGAGGACCAGTGGAATAGATTAGAAGACCCAGAAACAACTCTAGATACACTAAGCCACCTTATCTTTGACAAAGGAGCCAAACATCCCCAATGGAAGAAAGACAGCCTCTTTAACAAATGTTGCTGGAAAAACTGGGCTCTAGCCTGCCAAAAGCTAAAGCTAGACCTATGTCTTTCACCATGCACAAAACTAAACTCACAGTGGATATGAGACTTAAACATTAAAACAGAAACAATAAGCCTTCTGGTAAACAGGCTTGGTAAAATCTTGGAGAGATTGGCTTAGGCAGAGACTTTATGAATAAAACCTCTCTAGCACAAGAACTAGCAGAAAGAATCAACAAATGGGATCTCATTCTACTGAAAAGCTTCTGCACAGCCACAGAAGTCGCTGGCACTGCTAGAAGACAACCAACAACATGGGAAAAAATCTTTACTAGCTGTGTATCAGACAAAGGGCTATTATCGACAATATATAAAGAACTCAAACAGATCACCTCCCCAAGTTTAAAGACCCAATTCAAAAATGGGCAACTGAAATGAACAGACACTTCTCAGAGGCAGAAATCAAAGCAGCCAAGAAACATATGAAGAAATGCTCAACATCTCTGGTCATTCAAGAGATGCAAATGAAAACAATATTGAGATTCCATCTCACTCCACAAAGAATGGCCGCGATCACAAAATCAACCAACGATAAATGCTGGCGTGGCTGTGGCGAGAAAGGAACCCTTCTCCACTGTTGGTGGGATTGCAGACTTGTGCAACCATTGTGGGGATCTGTATGGAGATTTCTCAGAAAACTAGGACTACGGGTCCCATTTGACTCTATTCTGATTATTTACACATTAGTTCCTCCCTCCACTTTCATTCACTGGTTCGTTTCCTATAGCCAACTCCAGTCTCAAAAATTACACAGAAATATATAGAAATACACAATTTACAAGTTTAAAATCTTAAGGTTTCATGTGTAGTATGATAAAATCCCAAGCTACACCTATTTGTTCTGTTTGGGATATGAAATATCACCTTGTCTAGTACATCTTGCTAAGATATGTGAATTTTAAATCACATTTTCCTGATCATAATAGTTTCTCATAAATTTTTTTCTCTGTCATCTAAATTGGATATGTTTATTCTCTTTTTTCCTGATTTTTGAAAATTGAAGTTTCTTTCTATTTGTCTTTTTAGTTTAATAAAAATAATGCCTTTTTATAAAAGTCTTAAAAGTAAAATTTAGCCTAACTGATTTTTTTCAGTTTCTATACTATTTATTGGATCAATTTTCATGTGAAATTACATTATTTATTCTTTCTGTTAGCTATACTTTTACTACATTCTATATTTTCAAGTGATTAAGATAGACATTTTCACTACTTGGGACAATCTTTTCTAAAATATAGGCATCAATAGCTATAAATTTTTGTAAAGTACTCTGTCATATATTTTGGTGTATTGCAACTTTTAATTTTGTTCTTGTTAGAGTATTGTCTAATATTACTTACGCTTGCTTTGACATGTATGTGTAGTGCTCAGATCTCAATTTATTGGTGTATTTTTAAATCAATTTATGCTTCTGATTCCTAACCTAGTACTTTTATACTCAGTGAACATACTCTGAATTACTTCTCCACTGTTAATCTGTTCTCCTGTTACCCTTGTGATTTATACAACACGTTTCATGTGCACTTTTATTGTTATTTGTATAGCATATCTGTTCAGTTTTGTTGGTTTGTTTTGTTATCTTTTATTTCTTTGTTATTTCTTCAAAAGTGTTACTCATTTCTGGAAGTGGTGCATTTACATATTTTTTTTATGATTTTGCTTCACTGATTTTGGAACTCATATATTTCCTTCCTAAAGAAATAAGACCCAATTCAAAAATGGGCCTCTGAAATGAACAGACACTTCTCAGAGGCAGAAGTCAAAGCAGCCAAGAAGCATATGAAGAAATGTTCCACATCACTGGTCATTCGAGAGATGCAAATGAAAACAACACTGGAGATTTCATCTCACTCCACAAAGAATGGCCGCTATCACAAAATCAACCAACAATAAATGCTGGCGAGGCTGTGGGGAGAAAGGAACCTTTCTCCCTTGTTGGTGGGATTGCAGACTTGTGCAACCATTGTGGAGATTAGTGTGGAGATTTCTCAGAAAACTAGGACTAGGGGTCCCATTTAACCCTGCTATACCCCTGCTAGGAATATACCCAAAAGAACTTAAAAACTCACATTGGAAAGACAGATGTACACCCTTGTTCATAGCAGCTCAGTTCGTGATAGCTCAATCTTGGAAACAACCCAAATGACCATCAACTGGAGACTGCATAAAGCAGATGTTTTGTTGTTGTTGTTGTTGTTGTTGTTTAAATAAAATGGAGTATTACTCTGCCATCAAGAATGACAAGATCGATCCATTTAGGTGCAAATGGAGACACTGGAGCATATTGTAATAAGTGAAATCAATAGATCACAGATAGGCAAATACTGGATCTTCTCTTTGACATGAACACCTGTAGATGCAAATGAGCTCTAGAAAGTATGACAGCTTTTATAGAGAGGGAAATTTCCATAGGAAATTTGGTGTGGGAATGTGATGAGGGGAAGGAATAAATATGATACAGAAAGAAAATAAAGGAGCATGTATAAAGGGGGTGAGGAAGTGTGGGTGGGTAGGGATATGGGTAAAAATGAGAATTGTCATATACTGGTACAAATTCCCCAAAGTTATACGTGATTTTGAGATTTTATATATATATATATATATATATATATATATATATATATATATATATATAGTACCAATAAAGAATTCAATTAAAAAAAGAAATGTTATTTTTATAACTTTACATTTTTTTTTCTTTTTTACTGAGCAATTGGAGAGAGAGACAGACAGACAGACAAACAGACAGACAGAGAGAATATTTTCTAAATAACCAGATTCCAATAATCTCTTTTCAATGGTGAAAATGGGGCTATACTGATTATGATAACTTTATTTAATTTCTCCTCTTTTAAATTAAATAGTGAGTGAGTTGTAAGTCTTTAGTAGCCCATCAAATTGGCTTGATCTTACTGTGCTTATGGAGAGATGTGCTTTGAGACTATCCAGGAAAACATAATGTAACAGAAGCAATAACAACAGCAACGAGATGATGACAATAAATACCATGTGCTCCAAAATTAAAGTTTTGTAAATAAGTTGAAACTGAATAGTAGCTTATATTCATCAACAACTTATAACTTATTTATTGATATTTTATAATGTTAAAGTTATTGGTGAATAAAAATCTGTGTTATTACAGTGAAAAAATACAATTTAAGACATTTATAAAACAGTTAAATTAGATTCACTGAAAAAATAACCCAGTTGTTTTTTTTTGTTTTTTTTTTTTTTGAGACAGGGTCTCACATTGTAGTTCAGACTGGCCCTGAACTCACTATGTAGCCCAGGCAAGCTTCTAGCTCAGCAATCCTCCTGCCTCTGCCTCCCAAGTGCTGGTATTACAGGCATGAGCCACCACACCTGGCTCAGGTGTTTTGTCATATTTGTGTTTAGGATATGAACTTTTGAAAAACATATATTATGTCCTATAGTACAATGAGTTCAATAACTTTTGAAACTAGTGAATAATATACACTATCACTATCTATGAGTCCTTTACTAGTATGAGTTCAAATCAATACACACATTTAGGTGAGGACATGTCCCTTTTGTCCGCACTCATATATGGTGCTATTTCTTCCTTTCAAAAATAATCTCATTTTGTATTCCTTTCTTACTTTGCTATTTGTCTATGCTTTTGACAAATTCTCCCAGGATCTTATTGAAAAATCCATTTTCTTGTGCCCAGTAGTTAGATGTGCCAGTGTTGATTATAACTGTTTCTGAACTCTTACACATGTATGACTCATTGACTCCTTCAAAATAGCTATGTTTTTTCCATGAAAAAGCAGCATGACCAAAATGCTCAGCTAGTAATAATTTAAATAAATACATTGACATATTCTGGGGAGATTTGTATGGTCGACAATGACCTCATGTTTAATGATCCTGGCAACAAAAAGTCATGGAACAAAATAAAATCCAAGAAAATGTTTTACAGATATGTAAATATCTCTATTTCACTTGCTAATGAACCAAAATAATGACTGCAACAGTGGATTCCTCAGGACACTGGGAATGCTGGGAAATATTGTGGTGGAGCCGGAAAGCTGTTATATTTTTGCTTAGTAGTCATGGGTCAGCCACAAAAATAGGATTGGTGTGGTGAATTTACAGAGATGTTTTTTAAAGTAATTTTATACTTTTAGTCAGAAAATGTATAAAATGTACTTTAAACTAAAAATCCATAATTTGGAAGTGGTAAAGCACTATACTTCTCTGATGCTCCATTTACATTAATTTTATAATATCATTTAAATTTTCCTATTGTTTTAATATCCAACTGAAATAACTTCAGATTGCCATGAGTTCAAGGTTAGCCTGTTCTACATAGTGAGTTCAGAGCCAGCCCGAACTATAAAGTGAGATCCTGTCTAAAAACAAAACAAAAAAAAATCAACATTATCTAGGACAGTCTGATTTTGTAAAATTTCAATTTGTGATGAGTTTGAATTTTATATTATTCATAATTAGAATTTGCATTAATGCAATGGAAAATAAATTAGAAAATACTATCGTAATATAGAAAGTTGCACTGATTTTCATTCATGATTCACACAACTGCATAGTTTTTTTTCCAGGTATTTATGAAAATTATATTGTGATTTGTGTACCAGATTACTTGCAGGGTGGTAAACACAATTATGTGATTCCGGGATGCTGTGTTCCCTTTTTATATCACCCTGAAGGCTTTATTCTATCCACATTTAGAAACTCATATTAATGAATGTAGTGAGAGTAAGTTTTTATGTAAAAGGAAACTGCTAATTAATTATTAGCTGTTTAATTATCAGTCAATTACTTAATGATTAAAAGATTTTGATCAAGTGTGAAACTCTCCTCAAGATTTCACAGTAGGATAATTGGAAATCAACTAGCTTCTAGTCCTGCTCATTCAGAATGTAGATCTTTTTTGTCATATGTGCTACTTTGATCATTTCATCTTTATTTACTGGGTATTGATCATCTATCCTTACATAGTAAATTAAAGTATTTGTTAAAATTAAATGTAATTTCATGATCCTGTCTCTCCTTGCAGATTTTTTTGGCTTAAAAAATAGACATAAGTTGATAATAATTTTATAAATTTCAGGACTTTGTGATTATCAAAATAGCCAAAAGATGCTGAATAAATATTTGTTGATACAAATGAATATCCGATAATGTGTAATGGAGGTATAGAAAAAAAAATAAATGAATGTTGTAGGGTAGGTAGGGAAAAGAAAGAGACCCCACCCCAGGGATTAGAAAAAACAGCTGAACAGTCTTCACCATCTGCAAATAAAAGCTGATAATTTTCTTCTTTACATTCTCCCCTTTCTCTTTACGCTGTATCCTGCAAAGTTCACTTTGCGAAAGATAAGCTGAGAAGATAGAACCCAAAGACCTCTCCACATTTTCCCTAGTAAGGAGCCAATCGACAAGTCAAGTAGGGTCGCCCTCAACACAGAGACAGGATAGCCCCCTGACAGGCACAAAGCAACACCCCCATGCTTACCCATCAGTGATGCCTCGGTTTCCTTTTCCAGGACACCTGGATCTTTTCTCATGCACATTTGTTTTTGTTATAGGATAAATTCTGCTTCCAAATTTTCAGTGTCTCTTGTTCTTTCACGACCTCCTATGTTTCCGGGGGAGCCAGGCCTGGGTTTTCTGGATGTGAGTAAAATGAACATATATAAAATAGCTCTCTAGTATGTAATCATTGAGTAATAATGTCACAACAATTTTGGAGCATTTAGTGGTTCAAAAATATTGTATTTAAACATTATTATTTACATGGAACTTACACTTGGTTAAAATATAATTTTTAATCTTTAGTATATGGGTACACACAAATTATTCATAATTTAATTGTTTGAAGAGATTGATTTTGTTATAATCAATTTCTCCCTTAAAATTATTTATTTTACTATACGTATGTTATTATAGAGAAGAACAGATATATGTCCTCCAGATTGAAATATCAAGGTGGTAGTATCATCCTTTTTGTTTTTGCTTTATGATTATACAGAAAATGTCAGAAATATGGCAATGCTGTAAAGATTTCTTGACTCTAATGGATCTATCTGGTAAAGGAAAATTAAATAGTATCTGGTTACTGTTTGCTAAGACTAAGCTCGTCTGTGCACACATTTAATTTATAGTTTTAATTTATCTTTAATATAAAATCTAACTTCAAAGGTTTTAATATATCACTTATCCTCAATAAATCTCTGATGCATGTGTGTCTTATATGAGTATTGGAAGCAATCTTAGACTCTAAGAAAATTTAAACTAAATCACATTTTAAATGTTTGCTGTATGCATAAAACATGCCTGCAATAATGCTTCAGTGTTTAGTGGTGACATTTGCTTTGAATGGAAGGAACAAAAATTCTGAAGCTATGAACTACCTTCCTCAGAATTTTCTGTATTAGCACCTTTACTAAAGAAGTACACATAATTCTTGAGATGGCTAATCTTCTGTATATTCAATTTCAAGTGATTAATGTTTATAAAAAACTCAATAAATAAATCTAAGAGGATGAAAATAAATGAGATGCTATATTGAGACTCCAGGACAAAAGTTAAAGTCTGTCAATCATATTCTAAAAGTTCTCCAGCGTCTATTTATTCTCATCACACACACTCTGCTAACCACTTTTAGAGCTATGAATGACTCAAAACTCCTTTCTTAATTCACTCTTCAAATAATAAGATTGGAATAAGTGGTGTGGTGGTGCTGAGTCTGGCACTGAGACTTAGGCAAGGACTGTGCTGTGTGGCTCTGACCCACCTGCATGGCGCTCATGCACTGACTTTTCATGGTAACTTCACACAAGATGGAAGAAATAATTTCTTCAGGGTTCTAAACATTAGCAAGAAACATACTTGCAACAAGCAGTTTCCAAACATTAAGCCAAAAATTAAACCCCAAACACTAACAGTTACAAAAAAAAATCAGAATGAGTAGAAAACCCAAATAAGATCCAGATCCAAAATCCCTGATGTGTGAAGGGAAAGTTAAAAGCCAAGAAAATGAACCAACCGGAAACACAAAGAACCAGATTTATGGTCTTTGTCGGTCATTGTTGTCCTGTGGGGTTGTGCCGGGAGTAGGGAATATTACCCACAGCAGTGTGACCCATGTTTAGGTGCCAGTTGTTGTCTGGCTGGGCAAGTTACTGTGCCGTCTCCATTGTCTGAGAACTCAGGAAGGTGAGTGGGGCACAGAGTCACAACTTCTACACTCAATGTTGGTCGAGAAGCTTCCCTTTTTTATTATGGATGTTACAGGCATTTATATAGGATGGCTTGGGATGTAATTGGATGAGAGGGCGGGAGCAGTGCTCATGGCAGGGTGTGATTGGGCTCAAGGGTGGAAGTAGCATTTAGCAATGTGTAATTTGTCTGTGTCATCTGCATCACCTGCATCATCTGCATCACTGTGACTTCTAAAAGGATTGCTATATCTTTTCATCTGCCAAGAGAGAAAGAGAGAGGGAGAGGGAGTGAGGGAAAAGAAGAAGTGGAAGCAACTGGATAAAGGTTTGGCACACAGACAACTCCCTCAGGAACAGATGGAATCCTAGCATAGAAAACAAGTGGGATCCAATAAACAGATTCAAATGGAAATTCAAGAGATTAAAAATTCCACTGAAAACATATGTAGTAGAGCTAATGAACCTAAAGACATAATTTCAGACATAGAAGATAGCATTGCAGTTAGTGACCAAGAAAGGAAAGATTTCTTTAAAATATTTCTATAAAATATTGTCATGAGAAATCAATCGAGAAGCTGCTAAATAATGTAAAACAAAATTAATACTGATTGGAGTCAAGGACAAAACAAGAGATAGTACAGATCACATTAAAAAAATCTGTTCATAGTTATAATGACAAAAAACTTGCCAACCAAAAGAAAATAATTTGACATGCAGATAATTGAAGTATATAGGACTCCAACTAACCATGATTAAAAAAAAAATCCTCACCTAGGTACCTAATAGTCATAATTCAAGAATCCCAACAGAAGAACAAAATATTGAAAGCAGTTAGAAAAAAAGAACAAATCACATACAAAGGAAAGGTGATCAGAATTAATAACAGACTTTCAACACAAATGCTCAAATCAAGGAGAGAACAGAGTGAAGTGTCTCACATCCTAAAAAAAGCAGCCTCCAATCTAGTCTGATGTAGCCTGCAAAATTATCCTTCAAAATCAATGGAGAAATAATATACTTCCACAACAAAGGATACTGAAGAAACTTCATGAAAATCAAACCTGTGCTACAAAAAATTCTAAACAACATCCTTGAAAAAAGACAGTGAAGCTCACAACTTCATAAGGCCCAGCAGAATGAAGACACTAGGCAAGACAAGAAACTAAGTGGCAGGGAGGGAAACAATAATAAATAAAAACCCAACTACAGGAAAATGTCATGACAAATAGAAGTCAGCACGTATTGGTGACTGCATATTTGTTAACACATTGATAACCATCCATGCTAATGGCCTCAATTCACCAATTAAAAGAAACAGACTGGCAGAATGTATCAAGAAGCAAGATCCCACAACATGCTGCATTCAAGAAAGAAATCCATAGAATGAAAGTAAAAGGAGAGTAAACAATTTTTCCATGCCATAGGAAACCACAAAAAAAACAGGAATGGCTATCTTATTTGCAGACAAAGTAGACTTAAAATCAAAACTAATTAAGACAGATAAAGAAGGTCACTACATTATTATAGAGGGATCAAAGAGGATGACAATGGCAAATATATACTCACCAAATGTTTTCATATGCAACTGTATAAAACATGTATTAATGGACATGAAAAGCCAGATAAACACTAATACAATAGTAGTGGTGAACTCAACAGCCCCCCTTGTCACAAATAGATCAACTGGACAAAAAATCAAAAATTCAATACTAGAACTGATCCAATCTTTTTTTTTTTTTTTTTTTTTTTGCTTTTTGGAGACAGGGTCTTGCTTTGTAGTTCAGGCTGGCCCTGAGCTCACTATGGTGCCCAGGCAAGCCGCCGCGAACTCAGCAATCCTCTTGTCTCTGCCTCCCGAGTGCTGGGATGACAGGCGTGAGCCACCACGTCCGGCATTGTGGTATGCGGTGTTGATCGTTGGTGGGCGTGTCTCCACGCCCAGCATTATATGTGGTTACCGGGGATCGAACTCAGGGCCTTGTGCTTGCAAGGCAGGCGCCAGAACCACTGAGCTAACCCTCTGGCCCCTGATCCAATCTTTTGAAAAAATTGACTTAATAGATGTTTACAGAATATTCCATCCTACAAGATCAGAATACACTTTTGTCTCAGCTGCACATGGATTATTCTTCAAAATAGACCACATGTTCATTCATAGAAATTATTTAAGTAAATGCAAAGGAATTGAAGTTATTCTTGTACACTGTCAGACTATAATGCTTTGAAATTGAGATCAATAGCAAAAGAAATTCCATGAACTTCATAAACATAAGGAAATTGAGTAACCCTATTCTGAGTAAACAATAGGTCATGGATGAAATTAAAGAAGAAATCAGACAGTTTATAAAATTAAATGATAATGCCAGTACAACATACAGGAATCTATGGGCCACAATGAAAGCAGACCTTTGAGGAAAATTCATAATAGTGACTGCTCATACTAGACAAATAAAGCAAGCTAAAATAAAGAACCTAAGGTTGAACTTGAAGCTCTTAGAAAAGAAGAGCAAAATGGTGGGTGCGGTGGCTCACACCTGTAATCCCAGCATTTAGGAGATTGAGGCAGGAGTATTGCCTTGAACTCCAGGCCAGCCTGGGCAACATAGTAAATTCAAAACCCTGAAATACAAAGAGAGACCCTATCTCAAAAAAAAAAAAGCAGCTAAATTAACACAAAGATCATACAAGGAAGCAAATTTACTGGCCCTTAACCAAGCCTAGGGAAAAATAAAGAAGAAGAAAAAGACCCAGACCCATATTATTAGGAATGGAAAGGAAGAAACCACAACAGATCCAGCAGAAATCCAGAGGATAATCAACACTTACTTTGAAAACTTCTATTATAATAAAATGAAAAACATAGAAGAAATGGACATATAGAAACCTGCTTATAATGATACAGAGAAACAATAATTAATCCTAATGTTCTTTAGTAACAAAGCAGAATAAGTGATGGTTAATCATTTTTCCATTATTGTCTAATTTTCTTAATACTTAAATATCATAAAAGATAAATAATACAAAAGTCAGTTGATATAATTATTGCACAGTATTATTAAAGTAAATTGTTACTTTTATTATTTGAGATAAAATTCCAAACTTCAGAAGATACTTTTGTACTGGAATTATAAGAATCAGCCTTCTAAAATAAGATTTACACAATGTATAAAGTCACTATATATATATATATATATATATATATATAGTGACTTTATATATATTTTTTCGATATTCAAAATTTTTTCATATTCAAAATCTTTTCTGTGTTCATATATATATATATATGAACACAGAAAAGATTTTGAATATGAAAACAAAATCTGGTGAGGGGAGAGACTAATTTAACAATGAAGCCAATTTACATGCTGGAAAGCTAAAATATTATTAAAATTTGATTACATAGACATTCAAGGAAAGCATTTACAAGAATTCTAGTAGTAACTTACAAGTTCAGATCTGGTCAGGGATCAAAGAAAGCTATGGTGCTCTGTTATAATTTTATTTCACTATTAGTGATTTCTTTTGCTTCTTGAGAAATAACATGAAAACTAAACTGATTTATAGTATATTCAGAAAAATAATATGAAGTAATTAACATTTGATTTAAAGTTTTATATGCATTTATAGCAAATAGTTTAGATTACATTTTGCTCATATGAAGACAACTTTCAACTTTGTACATATACAATGTTCTATATATAGCCTTTTTATTTATCGAAGTTAAAGAAATGTGGTATATTTGTCAAGAACAATATGATATATATATGTTATATCTAGATCTGTGTATAACATATAGATATATATGTTATATCTGTGTATGATATAAATGTATATATCAGTTTATATAATGTATATTTGTATACAATACATTTCAATATGTTTATGTATCCTTGACCTTTACATTTTTATAATTAATGTGGAATTTTTCTCCTCAAATGAAGAATGTTTGCTAATATTTTTTGCACTGTAATATTCCTTAGTATCATTGAATTTTTGTGGTCATAAAATATATTATGCATCACGTTGGAAAATATATATTTATATTTATTTAACCTATCATGAAAACTTTCCTCATTGTACTATTGTTCTGAAATTTACTATGTACTATAATCACATTGAAGTCTTGTTAAAAATATAGATTAGTAGTTCCTCATTGCTATTTCCATTTTAATAAAGTTGAAAAGGGCCTTGAAGGTGTATATTTATATATCACATTGTTTTTAATTGCTGTATTTATTTACCAGATAAAATGTGACATTTCAATACCTGTATACAATATGTATTTGTCAAATCCAGATAATTAGTATGTCCATCACCTGTGGTGCTTATACTTTCTTTTCAAGAAGGTTCAATTTTTTTTCCTAGTGCACATCTTGAAATAGTGGCAATCCTATTCACCTTACTGTCTTATGGACTATTATAAATTATTCTTTATATCAGAAGATTTACATTTCTAATAATTTTCTAAGTGATGAAGATGTTGTGAATAGAACTGAAACAGGACTTACTGCCTTACAATAACAACATACATCTGTTTCTTTTCCACGCTTCTAGAATACAGGGAAATAATACAATTTGTACTTTGCCTTTAGCAAAACATGTGTTGGAAGATGTAGCTTAAACAAAATATTGAGACATCTTTCTATCCTCTAATAAAAACAACATAAAACTTTGGGAGGAAGGCATATTGTCAGCTGTCTAAAACAAGTTTAATCAGTGTCCTAAATTTCTTCTGAGAAGGAATTTTTTCTGGAAAAAGATTACTAGCACATATAGAGAAAATTAGTTTTGCTTAATTATATTATTATGAGGAAATGAAGAGTCTCAAATATAACTCATACAAGTTGTATCCGATTCAAAAATATTTTGTAATTTAGAATTTTGAAAAGAAGAGCAGTCTAATTAAGTTAAAGAAGTTCTATGACCTGCTAAGCTTATTAAATATCTTAAAAATTGCATTATGAATTCAGATTACATGATCATACTTTTAAATTTGATGTACAACTTCAGAAATTTTGTAAATATAGTTATATAAATATGCTAAGCATACACTAGTATTAATGAAACATCATTTTTTTCATAATTTAAATTACACAGCATGTAAGCACATAACTAAGGTTAAATACAGAAAGCCAGAGAATACTAGGGTATAAAAGGCAAGTGTATATAGTGATATAATAATGGTATATAGAACTATGAATATTTTACATGTATATATTTTTCTAGTAATTCATGCAATTATTTCAAAGTGTATGTATTACATTAAGTAGTTATAATCAGTTCATTAGAAAATGTAATACGTAACTTCAATATATATTTTAGATGAGACAGTAAACTGGATAAGAAAGTAAAAATACTTTGTGAGAACATAGACCCTACATATAGTGAGAACAGTCCTAATACTTTAGTTTTTATTCAATTAAATGCAGCATTTTTTCAGGCATGGAATTATATATATTTCAGTAAAGTGTACTATGATCAGCATCATAGATTTGAAAATCATCAGAAATGTGAGGGATGCACTCTGGTTACTTTCTGCATGGCATAGCATATCAACGTGTTGTATGGTTTTCATTTTTGTCACTGAGTAGGAGCAGACAGAATAGTATCTGTCTTATTCTCTTAAGATTACTAGAGTCTCATGAATAGGATCATGTTATGTTCATATCTACATCTTCCCCCAAATCATAGGTGCTCATAGATGAGGTTTGGTGGTTATTGGTTCATGGGAACATGATATAATACTTATTTTATAGCTCAGTATGTTGCTGGGCAAAGAGTTCTCATCAGAAGCTAGGTCACTGGGGTGTGTTCTCCCTCTCTCTTCTTTGATCCCTGTTTCTCACAAAAATGTCACAAGCTACTCCTCATCCTCTGTGACCCTCTGGTGTGTGTCCTTGCCTCCATGCTAGTGATCTATGCCCTGAGACCTTCACTAACTGTGGGGGCAAATAAAACATTGCTCCTTTACTTTGTAAGTTTGGGCTATTATGTCTCAATGATCAGAAAATAAGAAGAACAGATTTTATTACAAAATAAATGGGGCCCTTGCTGTTGTGTTACTGGAGCCTTTGGAACTGAATTGCAGGAAGGAATTGGAAATGTTTGAACCTGGCTGGAGAAACAGCCTATAAATGTTGTGAGTTGAACTTGATGGGAAATCTACCAGAGATCAGAAGACCAGAAGGTCAACAGTAGTGATCACTGAAAACAGCAGCAGTAAAAACAGGCTCAAGAATACATTAAAAGAAAGGCATTCACTGGCAGTTAGGCTGCAACTATTATGCTTTGGCAGACCGTTTGCCTTCATTTAATTAATATCCAGATACTTAATGGGAAACTTAGATAAAAAGAAACAGTCTACTTATCTAGTTGAAGAAATTTCAAGGCATTTAAACAGTCAGGCTGTGGCATTGGGTACTGTTGGAAACTTTTAGCCGGCTTTACTTTAAGAATCTGGAACAAAAAGCATACCAGAATGGTTTCTAAAAAGTTTTTTAATTTGCACAGAAAGGAAGCTCCAGTAGAGAGAGACCTTGTACACTAGAGTTGAATCTGTTGTTAAGAAAATTAGCATTATAAAGAAGCAAGAACTTTACAACAGGACAATATGAAAAATAGTATGAGGAAATGTAAGGAACCAGTAAGACTCCACCTTTCTCAGGTTTTAGATTGGAAGACTTTCCTTTAAGAAGACAGCACAAGGGCACCATGCTTCACCATAGTCCACAGGCCTCAAGACATGACAGATGGTGGACCCCTGGGGAATTCGTTCCTCAGATGATTCTTAGAGTTCAGCTATCTAAACAGTTTAGTCATAAAACATAACACTAAGGAGCTGGCTACTTCTCCAGTCAGCAACAAAACAGGATGTCATTCACATGATGCCCGTTTTATGTAAATGTGAGTGACAAGAATTATGAGAATTAAGTTGTGTCATATACTGGTACATATTCTCAATGTGGAGTGTACTTGTGATGTGTATATATAGTGTACCAATAAAATATACTATGAAATGAAAAAAAAAAAGAATTATGGAGCCAGGAGACATTCTACTTAGCTTTTAGTTGAAGCTTTGGGAGGCTGGCTAGTGTCCACCTGAGGGCCAGATTTGAAGCTGTGAGTGAGAAGCTAAAAGTGTAGAGGAGATGTTGGGAGTGCTGGGAACATAGAATTCACAAGGAGTGAACATAATCAGCCCAGGAGTGAACTCATGTGGGTTATTGCTACTGGCAGTGCCGTAGCGATGGAGCCACCTAAGCCCTCAGTAAATGCTTCACTACAGACTGCCGCAGTCTCTGTTCATGAAATAAGGTATTTAACACTTAGCCTGCTCAATTTGGCCTTGCTCTGGTCCATTTTTACTTTATCCCCCTATTTCTCTCCTTTGAAATAGGAATCTTCACCCCGTACTTGTGTACATTGGCAATGATTAAATTTCTTTTTGATTTTTACAGTAGTTCACAGGAAATAGTTTTGTGTTACATCTCAGAGGAGACTTTTGGTTTGGACTTTTCCCCAATAGAGAAACTGTTAAGGACTTGACAACTCTTAGACATGAACAAAAAAAAATGTATTTTGCTTAAGGGAAAGTGCATCATGAGTCTTCTGGGAACCATGGTCAGAGTGTTACGACTTATATCGAGATGTTGCCCCAAAGCCTCATGATTCTTGCCAAAAATGACATGAACACTTTTTCCTTTGCCCACTGCCCCACTTGTAACTTGCAGATTATGGACTGAGAGCTCAAACTGAACAAAAACACTCATTTTTGGCTTTTTTTGTTTTGTTTTTTAAATTTATGGTTATTGTGTGATGTACCTTAGTGATGAGCAAAGCAGCTGAGACAGATAATTTGAAAAACTGTATCTGAATTTAATATCTTTACATTATCGGAATTTAGATTAATCTCGATAATTGGAGAAAACAATTTAATTTCTTTATTAAAATAGTTAAGCACTGTTGTATTTGTTCTTACCAGAAGCAAACTGAAAGTGAGATACACTTTTATGTTCTCTAGACTACTGCATATTGAGTAGAAGAAAGCTAGGTATTAGTGAATTTGGCACATGATAGGGTTCTATTTAAAAAAAAAAAAAAACTAAGTGAACTGGTAATTCTCTAGTTGCTCCAAATATGATTTTTTTTAATTTCAGAAAATGCCATGCTAGTGTATTATTTTTTCAGAGGAAGTATTAATAAGTATAAGGATAATGTAGGACATTGCATCGCCAAATGAAATTCATGATTTATTTTTTTAAGTGGACAACCAGGTGAAAATAAAGCATCCTGATGTAATAGCTGGAATGAAGAATTCTACAGTCTCTTACAGTCACTAAGTATTCATTTTACTTGTGAGCACTACAAAATATAATTTGCTTAGCTTGTTTATTACCAAAAGAAAGTCTGGGGAATTGAAAATAACATATTGAGGAATGGAAAACAGATTCATTGCCCCTTTAATTTTCCCTAGACTAGTCCAAAGACAAGGTTTCCCTTTCAATACTTAAATAACAATTATCAATAAAATATTTTATAAAATATACAACTTAAACAGAATATTTTAAAATAATTTTAATAAAACTATACAAACGCTTTTGTTTATCTGAAATCTTCTTTGAATAGAACTGAAACTTTATATTATAATTTGTCTTGACAAGAATATATTTGTTAACACATAATTTAAATTTCTTTTCTTTTATCTATAATTATTTTATACACAGAAGTTCTGTGT
This sequence comes from Thryonomys swinderianus, assembly GCA_004025085.1. NCBI lineage: Eukaryota > Metazoa > Chordata > Mammalia > Rodentia > Thryonomyidae > Thryonomys > Thryonomys swinderianus. Next base: position 3,368 of record PVIC010016297.1, on the reverse strand, counting down.
TAATGTTTTCTTTAAAGGAAAACATGGCTACTGTAATGAAGTGTGAACTGCATAAACTAAATAAAACAAACTTCTATAAAGATGTTGAAATGACATTTTATTTTTCAATATTAATAGTTTTTAATGTAATATTTAGAAGGCAATTTGACTAACAGATTTTAGTGAAGAACATAAGATTTCCATAATAATTAAAGATTATTCTATTGGTTTCTTCCAAGAGAATTCCAAGTCATCATTATCTATAATTCCATGGGGATAATTAAACATTGACAACACAGTTTTTGAGGTACTTGTTAGGATCATACTCAATATTATGAAAATTAAGTGAAATTAATAGTTTGTGTTGATCATCTATTCAGAAAAATAATACATTACCTACTTAGTGAATACCAATTTATAATAATGGCAATATGAAGTTAGATGTGAATTTTATCATTTGGTAAATGATGTTATCCTCATATGACAATACAGTTTTCAAGAAAGAAATCCATAAAAAAATTAGAATTGTGAAAGCCAGATAAAACATCTTTTGAAATCTTTAATAATCTTCCTTTTCTATATAAAGTTTATTATTTCTAAATAGTTACTTAATGGCTATAGAGTAATACATATGCTTTTTAAACCACTTTATACTGTATACAAAAATAATTACAGCTACAGCTTTTACATAGCAATTTCATAGATTAATTGCTTTATTTTTCCTTCTGAACATAACACAGGGATAAGAATGTGTATCAGATATGTTAAAAAGCAAATTATCACATCCAACTGTTAAGAAAAATCAGTTAGAAAGCATAGTTCTTCTCAAATGAATTAATCTCCAAAACAATCTTCACATAAGAGGGCCGTATGATTTCTCTTCTACTCTTTTCAAAATGGCATTTTTAAAAAAACTCTGCCAAAATATAGGAGTAGAGTTGTGTAAGTGAAGAACATATACATAAAATTAAAGCTATGCAGAGAAGCATTTCTTTTTAAATAAGCATATTCTAAAATAGCATTTCAGTACATGGCTTTTTTGCATATTAAAGTTTATATCACAGAAAATAGCATTTATGCTGTCATTTTCTGTATCACATTTAGCAATGTTAAAATAATAATGGTGTTTATTCTTTGTTATTTGTGTATGCGTAGTGCACCTAACTTCACAGTATGTCTGATGTATTTTTATTAAAGAGATTAAAGGAAAATAACATTCTGTTTGTCAGTTATCTGTTAAATCAAACGAAATCCACTCATGACTTAAGCTAGGGGCACACTTGCCATTCATTGGTTCGCTGTTTTAAAGTGCCATAAAGTACAGTCTAGTGCATGTTTTTTGGATCCCTGTGCGAGGTACCACGAGTATGGGTGCCCTGGAAATATAAGAGGATGCACACAAGCTACCATGCAAGCATCTCTACTTCCTTACAAGTTCAAAAAAGAAGATATATTAATAAAATTTACTACAAAACATCACTCAGAATGATCCAAAAGCTCAAAATTTCAGCAGCCCCTAGAATATGTATTTAAGTATGCAGTTAGAGTCAGGAATAAACCAAATCCTGCTCATAGTTATCTTTTTCACAAGGCAAAGCTAGAAATCCCTGATCTAGCTCTTTGCAAGAGAAACGTATGAAAGTCAAAAATTTTCCTATGCCTCTGCAGTGCTTTATGGTGGCACTAGCCAAATGTAGCTATTCAGCTTTGAAATGTGTCCAGTTTACAGCCAAGGATATAGCTGTATAGCAATTCCTTGCCTGGGAAGAGCAAGGTCTTGAGCTCTAACCCTGATTAAAAAAAAAAAAGTCCAGTTTAATGAAACTGAATTTTTAATGGATTTAATTTACATAGAAGTGAATTTTAAATAGATGCATGTAGCTATAGAATGTGTGTGTGTGTGTGTGTGTGTGTGTGTGTGCACTCACTCGTGTACATATGCAGGGGATAACAAAATGAAAACGATTAGAAATGAGTGACTTAGATTTATAGTTGAAAGGTACCAGGTTGAAGGTGCCAGACTTCAGGGTCAGAGAAATGTCAATACTGATCAGAAGGATAAAGGTAGATGAATAAGTGTTATTCTGAGTGTTCAGTAATTCACTCAGCAGCTGATGTACTTTCTATGTTTTGCCTTTGTCATATTTAGGACATGCAAGAATGATCTTGAATAGACACATGATGTTTTCAAATGTGCCAATAATCAGCTCTTCAGTGAAATAAAACAAATAGACAAAGTCTCCCAACATATCAGAATAAAACTGGCCCTATGAAATACCTAGAACAGAGGAATGTGTTCAGCACAAAGAATTGATAATAATTCAAGGTATAGGTATGCTATTTACCGCTATTTAATCATCATGCTATATACAAATGAATCAAAACACTGTATTACATCAAATAATTATGTACATTGATTACTTATCTAAAGATAATAAGGACAAATATGACACCCAAAATGTCTTAATCTTTTGTACTTAAATTAGTTTGAAGTCTTACATAATTAATTGAAAACTTGAGAAGAATTGTAAAAATGTTCTGTCAATAAGTATTAATCTCTTCAGAGAAGTTTTTAAATTTTATTTGTACAATGACATATAAGTGTTCATAGAACTTAACATGTCAATGTACGTATTTTGATATTTATAATTATTTTGTTTTTCAGTTCAAGTTATTAAATAGTGCAATGCAATTAATTAACTCCAGCTCCCAAAATTAATTAAATCTAAGTCATCACAAGGAATCTCATTGTCTTTAATTAGCATCTGTCCTTAAACAAAAAAGAAAGACAAAAACTTGGATAAAGAAGCAGGGGTAGAGCCATAGAAATGGGGTGTTAGAAAGCATGAACGTGGGTTGGTTAATTTAGAATATTCTTCACCATTCACACTTTTTTTTTTTTGAAACAGGGTCTCACTTGTAGTTCAGGCTAGCTCTGAGCTCACTATGTAGCCCAGGCAAGCCTCGAACTCAGCAATCCTCCTGTCTCTGCCTCCCGAGTGCTGGGATTACAGGCGTGAGCCACCACGCCCGGCTACCATTCACACTTTTAACCCTGTTTAAAAAATATAATTGTAGGACAGCCTTATTAAGAGTAATTCCAGAATAAGAAAGAATTTGCAACGTGGTGCTGAGCCACAGTAAGATGGTAATTACATATTCAGGCATTTACTACTCACGCCATAGGGCAAAAGCTTCCCTGTCTTCAGTCTCAAAGTTTGAATCCACCTGCCACCCTCACATAATTTGGAAACATTCAGATGGCTGGCTCAAATTATATTGTGGCTTTGCACATTTACAAATAGAGATCATATTTCAGATTTGTTTGTCAGTCTTCTAATAGGATAAAAATGTGACTCAGGGAGGGGTCTGTATAAGTAGAGTCAAAT
>PVIC010016296.1:0-34101 GCA_004025085.1 Thryonomys swinderianus | reverse complement strand
AAAAAAAAAAAAAAAAAAAAAAAAAAAAAAAAAAAAAAAAAAAGATCAGTTGAGGGAAGAAAATACCTGAAATTGGACAGACTCAGCAAGAAGAGAGTAGAGGAGCAAAGAATAAAGAGAGGTCAGATAAAAGAAACAAGAACAGCAGCAACAACAACAATAACAACAAAGTAAAAAAAAAAAAAAACACTACCAAAAGGGCTTTCACAGCATAAATCTCCTAGGATGGGTTGTGCCATGCAGATTGAGGTTGACTAGTCATGGGGAGACAGCTGTTGTCCCCTGTCTGGGTTCTGGCTATAACTCCTGAGTTGAGCTCAATGAACTCCTGCAGGCTTAAACTCTGCAAGAGCCCAGGGTCCTGTTCGTGGGACTCACTCCATAAACTCACCACTGTCTGTAGTCAACAGAAGTTCTTCATTCTTCTAGTTAATGTTTTTTCACTGTGGCAGTCAGAACAGTCACGTACTGAAGGTCTCTGCCTAAGTTCCAGCACTACTGTCTCACTTATTCAGTATGCAAAAACAAGTAAATGGAGTCTCCAGGGGTTCCTCCCCATGTGCTGGTCCCATGAGAGGTCAGAGCCCAAGCATCAGTGTGTGCAGATAAGCGGATGGAGTCCCTGTGTGTTCCTTCTCCCACGCTGATCATGTGGGAGCTCAGGGCCCAAGTGCTGTTGGGAAAGCAGGCCACTATATCATTCTCTTTCAGGATAAAAAAAGTAAATAAATAAATAAATAAATGAAAGTCTTTATGTAATCTGCCCCAACTAATTCTCTTACTGATTTCTTGATATCAGTTACCACTAATTCTTCACAGTATAGTTTGTCATGCATGCTCAAATGAGAAAGCTGGAGTAAAAACTGCATTACAGTACTGTGTAGAGGGGACCACGTTTGGCTAGAGAGACATTTTTAAAAATAACACTTATAGGTAAACAATGAAATTTGGACTTGATATGGTAGGAAATGGTTTATTGAATAAAGAGATGACTTTAGTCAAAGAAATATTGTACAAACATGGTTTTGAGGTATCCCAAAGTATATTAAACACATGGAATTACAAGTTTATTAAGCAATTTTAAGTAATAATAGTGTTGTATTAGTCCTGTATTATAACTTCCCTTAGACAAAGGTCAGTGGTAATAACCAAGAGAATGGGTGATAAATGGGACAATTAACTGACTCTGATAGCAAAATATATTCAAACAAATGGACAGATACATTTTTTATGTTGGAGGATATTAATTTCTATTCCAGAAGTCTAAACTGGGGCTGAAAACAAACTTATTAAATTTGAGGGAATTCTGGAAACAGATTTGGTTACTCAGCTAAATAGTGCCTGAAAGTTACCGGTAACACAATCTAGGCCGTCTGAATTATTCATACACAATTGTGCCACTTCTTACCTTCTCACTTTACCCAGATAGAACAGCCTCAGAATTGAAAATGCTTTATTTTACTCTTTGCCAATTCCAAAGCATCTTGTTAAGCAGGAAACAGTCCCCAGGGCAGCAGAGTTTAAATTCAGTGATCTCTCTCTTCTTTTATGGAATGTGCACTCTCAACTACTGGTGCTGTCAAAGCTAAAGAGAAAGTCACCTGGATTTATGTGACAGGACATCCTATTTTGAACTATTTTTTCCATCTTTCAAACAGACTCCACAGCATTATTTGGCATGGAATCAGCAGTTTAAAACTGTAGGTGCAAGCTAGGAAAATTGGGTTTCTAATTGATAGAAAGGTTATCTACTGATTTAAAGTAAGTGCTAATTAAATTTGCAGGAACATAAGGAAAGGATGTTCTGAAGGGATAAACTTTTCTTTAACATTTGTTTGTAAGATTGGCTTAGTTTTATATTAAAAGTGGTGCAAGTATTTATTCCAGGATTTTATGTCATTATTATTTAAGTCTCTGAAGGATAATGCAATATTTTTTGCCAAATAATTCCCACGTCTTATACATGGTGAGGAGTAGGAACCATTAATGCCTGCTCTCTTCAAGAGTAAACACATACTTGGACTGCTGGTAGAGTTAGAGAATGGGTGAGGGATAAATTTTCTCTCCAAGCCTGTTTTCACATGGCTTCCTGAATTTATTGAAAAGGGATGAAGCCAGGATATGCTTGGGCCACCAGCAGCTGGTGAGAAGAGCTTCTCCAACCAGAAACAGTTTTCACTCTGGGTAGCCTGGAGACAGGCTAGAGGCATTGCCTTTGTACTGGAGTGGTTATAAATTACTTGAAGTCATATATTTAACTTAGTTTGGGAGAGAAATTTATATCCACATAGATACCCTGATTTTTCCTAAATAATAGATCTATTATTGATAGGAAATGCTACACAATAACGCACTGTTCATTACAGGGGTTGCTATTATGAAATATGTTAGTCAAGCAACACCCCCTTGTTGCATTATTATTTCATCCCCATTGTTAGCTTGCTATAAGAGCTATTTTCATGGTATTCAAGTATAACAAACTTGAGTTACAATGTTGACTACAACCCCTACAGAATAATTACTTCAGCTTTAAACACATGTGGTAAGTAAGATGAAGTAAAGCCACAAGTGTATACTATTTCTTTACAGCATACAGATGAGAAATTTCCTTTATAAACAATTGTGGAGTAAAAGCTAGTAATGCTACCTTTGGGCTTGCCAATCCCAGTAGCAAGCACATTGAGATTAGCAGAAATAGTTTGTGAATGTCTCTGAAGTACTACAAGAAGCCTATTCTTGCATAGGCATAGAAACCCCTAAAAGAAACAAAAAAGTACAGTTTTTTATCAAAAAACCAATTGTACTGCAATTAAGTTATAAGTTCTCCCAAAGTGTGACTGACCTAGCATCACTGTTGAAAATAAATGCTCTAAAACACCAAGTTCATACTGATGCATAATCATCACTCCATAGTCTCAGTATATACTGTTTTGTGAACTTGTTTAATTATTCCCTGCTTTCTTACAAGAATTTAATATAGAACATAATGTGGGTAGCAGACAGCAGGAGTGACATACAAACAAGGCAGCATGCTAGATTGGACGCCCCCCCCCGGACTACCTATCTCAAGACATACAATTAAGTCCTGGCTCAGTTATTGCATAGTGTGCAACAGGTGTTGCCAGTACCCTGTCCATTTTCCCCGTTCTTACTAGATTTAAGCTCAATGCCCTGACTTCCATCTGCCACAGTGTGCACCTTTTGAGAATATCTGAAAACATTATCTTATTGCTGACACTGAGCCCACTGACAGTGCAGCAGGTTGGAATTGGTGGGAAGTTTTTCCCTCTTGAAAGCATCCCTCAAACAATGAAGATGTAGAAACTCTAGCTCCTTCGTCCTAGGTGGGATAATGATGAGGCACAGTCTCTCCACTGTCTCCCAGAGGTTTTCCCATAGAATTAAGTTCCATCTTCCAGTTGTGGCCACCTTGGCTGCACTGGCTTCCCGTGTTACCTTTTCTTCCTTGCTTCCTCCTTGACTCAGTTACTTGTGAAGAAACTCTAAATAAGACATGGTTATTGGATTTAGAAGGCATATCCAACTACTAAATGTTTCATGTAACAAATGAGAGCACTCAGCAAAGCTTCATTCTAGATCTGAAATTCTAGAATTTTAATTTTCTTTTTTCATTTGCATGTTGAGAAAGACATCTGAAATTTGTAATAAAAGAATATTCATTGGCATTAGGACTAAATCCTGGTTCTATTAACACTTTGTAAAATAGGGAAAAGTTTCCATTTAGACAATGGAAATGGTCAAAAGTAAGTTGGGGGGCCGGAGGGTTAGCTCAGTGGTTCCGGTGCCTGCCTCGCAAGCATAAGGACCTGAGTTCGATCCCCGGTTACCACATATAATGCTGGGCGTGGTGGCTCACGCCTGTAATCCCAGCACTCGGGAGGCAGAGACAGGAGGATTGCTGAGTTTGCAGCGGCTTGCATGGGCACCATAGTGAGCTCAGGGCCAGCCTGAACTACAAAGCAAGACCCTGTCTCCAAAAAGCAAAAAAAGAAAAAAAAAAAAAGTAAGTTGGGTATGGTCTCACAGCCCTGTAATTTCAGCACTTTGGGAGGCTGAGGCAGCAAGATTTCAAATTTGAGCCCAACTTGGTCAACTTAGCAACTTGTAAAATTACGTATCAAAATAAAAAGTAAAAGGGCTGGAGATGTAGCTCAGTGCAAAAGCCCAGGATTCAATCCCCAATACCTCAAAAAAGTGTCAGTAAATCAAAGATTATGTTCTTCTTCAGTGTATAGTCTTCCTTTTGAGTGTTCACATTGTTTGATAGCACAAACAGACCTGAACAAAAATAATTAATTATTATAGATATAACATAAAAGTCCCCTTAAAAGTCATTGTTGGGGCCAGAGATTTAGGTCAGTGGTTCCAGTGCTTGCCTAGCAAGCAGAAGGTCCCTGGTTTGATCCCTGGTAACCATATACAACAATACCAGGCATGGTGACTAATGGCCACCAGCAATCAGTACTACAAACCACATTGCCGGGCATGGTGGCTCATGCCTGTAATCCCAGCAGGCTGGAGGCAGAGGCAGGAGGCTTACCTGGGGTATATAGTGAGGTCAGGGCCAGCTTGAACTATGAGGTGAGACTCTGTCTCAAAAAAAAAAGTTATTGTCAGAAATCAGAATAGATATAGTCCCTCTGTGACAACTAAAAAAGGGACAATATGAGGTCTGATTGAAATATTGCATATAGTGTATGCTGCTGTGAAGTGTCATCCAATAAGAAAAGCTGGTTCATGAAAACATTTCAATGTGTCTGCCTCTACATTCATAGAGTTAGCTCTGTGCAACTTTTGGCTCTTCACCAAAGTCAAAATAATCACTAAAGGTAAATGTTTTGGATCAGTTCAGGACTTCAAGAAAGCCATGACAGTGCAATTAAAGACACCCACAAAATGTGACCTCCAGAACCACTTTAGAAAGAGGCAAAAAAAAATCTCGTATGTTCCAAGTAGTGAGAGCAATTAATGGCAGTGCATCTTTTACTGTTATAATTTTTTACTTGAATGGTCACCATATTTCTGATCACACATCATGTGTATATTTTTCTTCATCTTTTAATTGATGTCATCCCTGTAATGTACATGCAAAGTGGGGTGGGGGGAAGCTGAGTAATTGCCAGAGGAGAAGAGTGAAACTTAAACATGTTATGTTTTCAGGATCTCAGGCCTTCTGAGTCCCTGATCTGTGCCTTTTTTGTGAGATTGTTTTTCTTCCTTTTACTCAGTAGTTTGATTACACATAAAAAATATGTCTTGGATTCCTGTTTTTTGGAACTTGGAAATCTATTTTGTGGGAAAGATGACTTCTTACTTGGGAAGTGACCTGGCAATGATTGTTGCATTGACACTTTTCTTTGATATCTCTCTGGTCATTATAGTAAATGATTTCTTGTCCACAGTATCTCATAGCAGTTGTACCTATGCACATTAGCCTAATACTGGGTAATGTTCTCGAAGAAGAATGTGACAAATGGACAGGATTCAGGCATGCCACAAAAAAATCAAATTTTCTCTCTTAATTCAACTGTCTACCTGAGTTTCTAAAACATACATTCCTTTTAGCTTAACTATTTGATTCCTAGTAAAATAAAAATATCCTCGATATGTGTCACAGTGGAAGTAGCTTCCAGCTATTTTCACTACGAATGATTTGAGGTCTTTTTCTGAAAACAGATCTGATAGAGGAAAGTAAAAGACTCACAGACTGATCATGTTTAATGGAAGAAGGAGGAGAGGGAGGAGAGGAAGAGGAAGAGGAGGAAGAGGAAGGAGAAGGAGGACAAGGAGAGGAAGAAGGAAGAAGAGAAGAAAAAGAAAAGAAGGAGGAGGAGGAGGAGGAGGAAGAGGAGAAGAAGAGCAATAAAGGTGGTGGTGGAGACAGAACAGAACAAGGAACAATACCCAGCAAATATGACTTCACTACCTGCCAGAGTTTCAGCAAAGACCCATAGAACACAGCCCAGGAGTGACATTTGACTTTCTGAATAGAAGGTTTTTTTTTCCATTCATAAGTGATAGATTAGGACTAACTGCTATTTTAGTCATTTGTAGTCCCACTCCATTCTAAAATACTAGTGTTTGATTCCATTTATTACATTTTCCCATGGGTGGATAACAGGTTAGTGGTAAAATCCACTGGGTACCTGTTCTCCTGAACATTAACTAAGAAGCCAAAAAATGTAATGAGAGTTTTGGATTTGAGCATATAATCCACGAGAATCTTTCAAATGAGGAAAGACAAACTAGGACGCTAGCAGATTGCATTCGTGACAAGCAGACTTGCGTACATGCTTACAGTGAAGCTCTAGCAATTTCACATACCAAAACCCATAAGGGTATGTATGCTGTGTTGTGCCTGACTTCTCATCGGCCTCAGCCTGGAGGCCGCTGGAGGGCTGTATGAGGCGCCCGATCAGAAGGATGCGTAGTTCTTTTAGCACTGAGTTTTCACTCACCACTCTCTACGTCCCCGTGTACCAAATGCTATCATCATTTTTCTTTCCAGACACAGAGTCTGAAACAAGGTTTCCGGCATGGGTGGTTTTTTGGAAGTTATAGGAATCGTTGCAAGAGGTTAGGGACGTAGTCCAAGGAGGGGCAGCAACCGGTAAAAAGCGTGGGAGATTGGAGGTTAAATCTAAAGAGATAAATGGTACAGACCTCATGCCTCACTCCTGTCCTACTTTGGGTCAAGCCGGCTGAGCTATTTATGCTACAGCTCCCATCAGTCATTGGCCAACTACTGCAGTCTTGAAACATAAATGATTACTTCTGGCCTCTATATGGCACACAAAGTAAGTCCTGATGGCTGAGGCAAACCCTGCAGCCAAAAGCCCAGGGTAGAAGTTAAGCCAGCCTTTTGTGATGCAGTGAGGTGAAGAAATTATCAAGTAGGGCCCCACCATATCACTATACAAGAATTTGTTGAATATGTCCCTGTAACAGCCCCGTGCAGTGGGTACTATGACTGTAGGTCTCTCCCTTTCACTGTGGATCAAAGGGCTGGGGTTTAAAGGCTGGAAAGTGACTTCAACGGGTAGAGTTCAGACTGAACTCAGGTGTCTGTGACAGATTAGACTGTATTGTTAAATACTTGCACTTCTGCATGATGCAAATGGGGAAAAATGCGTCATCTATCACACTGAGACTTAACCCAAATGCCCTTCCGTCCATAGAGCATTCCCTGCTCTCATCATCATCCTTCCTCTGTGTGGACACGAATCTTGCTTGGTACAAATAGTTATTATACTTCACTGTAATTATCTGTTTATATTTTTTACTGTCCTTATTAGATCGTGGTGTCTTGGAAGGGAGTGAACAATATGGCTCTCTTTGGTTTTGTATTCCCTGATTAAAAATTAACTCCTAGCGCCTTGATGGAAACTGGTAAATTACTAGTACCTGATCTTCCCACAGCCTCAACTTGACAGAAATTTACCACTTATCGGTAAATTTACCACTTAAGCCCAGCCAATATTGATAAAAGCCTATGATGTGCTAAGCAAGAAATAGATACAGAAATGAAACTAAATTCTGCCCAAGGACACAATTACATGTGTAAGCTTTGTTACCTACTTTCAAAATATTTTTATTCACTCAACTGAGGTTTGATTATATTTTTGTAGGCCTTCAAGATGTTGAGAAAAGGCTCTTTTTCATTTCAATCTCATTTATTCATGTGTGATAAACACGAGAAACATGTAGATGAGGAAATTTGTTTAATTTGTTACAGACAAGCTTAGCCTGTTTCTAAGATTCTACATTTTGTGCTACTGCTTCTGGTGTCAAAATGAAATTATTTAAAATATACACAAAAATGTATAGTTTGTGGCCCATGATTCTCTCTATTGCTAATATTCCTCAGTGTTACTGGCCATGTGAGCAGTAATTTTCTATATATTTATTTTGCTCAACAAGAAGCAGTTAGTTTCCAGGTGTATATTGCTTTAATTTTAGTTAATCCAATCATTTTTCAGTACAGTACCAGGCTCCTCCCTGCCAGGGGCTATAATTTTATAAGAGCAGAACTCTTGACAGTGTGTAGGAGAGATTAGTGGGGGGCCCTGAATTACTTTTTCTCACTTTGTTCTTGTAGAGCCTCCAGCAACAGGTTTAGGAAGTAGTTGCATTTGGAAACATTGATCGGTTTTAGATGAACTCTGGAGAGAAACTCGGATTTTCCTTGGAGTCAAGCCTTTGGAATTGGGAAGGGGTCTCATGTGCACAAAACGATGCATGGAGACTATATAGGCCCCACATGGAACTATTTCTCTATTTTTTTTATTTTTTGAAGGAAGTTCAGTTTTCATTTTTAATTGGGACTGAAATGAAAGAAGCAAGATATTTCCATGGCAGTCAGGAACACTAAGGCAAACCAGGTGGGAAGCAGGAAGTAAATGATTTATCCTAAGGGAAGAAAAGCTAAATACATGTACAGAAGACAAAATACCTCCAGGACTGGCCCAGAATGCTGACAGATTTGTGTAGCTGAATACACTGGCACAGTGGCATATGCCAGCAGAGGCCAGTGTATAATGACAACTACTGAAATTATAAGTGGGATGCCAGTGGCCATAGCAAATTTATCTTGTGTGCTTTATAGAAAAGGGCACCTCTCAGATACAGAGTGACCCAGAGTCCAAGTTACCAAGTGAGAAGTCCATATCTCATTTGTCTGATGCTGTTTGGCAGGAAGATTGCTAGGGAGACTGAGAGAAGAGACTAAAAAAACAAAAACAAAAACAAAACCTCATGTCACAAATACATATTGAACACACACGCAATGCCTAGGATGTGGCATTCCAGTGTTTTTTAATGCTTAAAATTTACAGTCGAGCACATTAGTGGGCCTTTAGTTCATTGTTGTGGATAGAAGATGGATTTTTAATGAAACAGAGTACACAAAGGGAAAAAGTACAGTGTATAGCAAATGGCTTCTCATACAATACAAGCATTATTTTTAAAAGTATTTTATAGGCCCGCCCACTGGCTCACTGCACCCCAGGGCGCGCAGACTCTACCACCCCAGGGCGCACAGACTATGCTACCCCAGGCACCATTCCATTCCCGGCGGCGGAGGACTGAGGCCTGCCCACTGGCCCACTATACCCCGGAGCCATGCAGGGAGGAGTCAGGTACAGACCCTGGGTGACATCCCGACCATGGAGGATTGAGGCCCACCAGCCAGCCCCAACCCCACCCCAGAGCTGCATTGTGAGGACCTAGGACCGAGAGAAGTTGGAGCCATTTCCTGCTTCCCTCCACACTGGAGCCATGCTGAGAGACCAGGCAAGATAAAAAAAAAAAAAGGGGGGGGGTGGAATCTAGCTTCTATTGTGCCACCTACTCCTAGATCCCTCTATTCGCCTCTTGTCCCCACACACTCTCCTAACCTCCTGTCAGAGCAATACCCAGAAGTAAAAGACTCTTAGGCAGCCCTATTTCTTCTCCTGTACTGTTATAAGAAGGTGTGCAAAGTTTCCAACAGGCTTACAGCATACAGTTGGCACTGATTTATATACGCCATTTTATCCTCTATTACCCCCTGGCAAATATGAGGTTCTAGAGTATAGGTGATCTTCATAAGGTGATCTGCTAAGCCTATTTTACTCTCTTTCTGTCCCCCACCTCCCTGATTCCCAAGTGACCTCTTATCCCCAAAGGGTTCTGGGGGTACATTTATGATCTACATGTTGTATGCACATTGCTCATTAATTCTAGATTTTGGCACGTGGACATAGGGGTAACTCATAAGCTCAAAGTCCTCAGAACAGAATTTAACCAAACTCTTTATTATATTTACTGTGTTTAATACTGATATTGGCATTTATTGTATTACAGTAACAAACATGATGTGATTGTTCTGCTCAAATACCTCCAACGATGTGTCAGAACTGAGAACTCTCAAGGGTCATTACAGATTCAAGGAGGACATGCCAGGAAGGTGCCACATCCAAAGGGCCCCAGATAATAGAAAGAGACCTGCAACAAACATTGCCCTGTCATCAGGCAAAGAAGAGCATTAGTAACAATGAAAGAGTAGAAATGAGAAAATGCACACACACAAAAAAAAACAGACACAAAGATCACCACCATAGGGAAATTCAGAGAAAAGGGAAATAGGGCAAACTGAAACTCAAACACCAGAACTCTTGGAGATGGTAACTAAAGCGGATCTAGTAAAATGGAAATCAGAACTGATCTCTGAGATCAAAACAGGGATACTGTCCACAGTGAAAGACATCCTTAAAGAAGAGATCAGCGAGATGATAGAATCCAAGATAGCAGAAGCAATGGAACCTTTTAAACAGCTTCAAGCAGAACCCCAGGGAATGATGAAGGAGAACAAAAGCTTGCTCAGTAGGATGAATGAAGCAGAGAACCGAATCTCACACCTAGAGGACAGGATAGCAGCCAATGAGAAGGAAAGTTATAACCTACGGAAAAGAACAAGGGAACACGAGAAATCAATTCAACAGCTTCTACATGACTCAAAGAAAAATAATCAAAGACTGATTGGAGCCACTGAGGAAGCAGGAGACAGTGTAAAAGACATAAACAAGCTATTGTCAGAGATAACAACAGAAAACTTCACAGGAAAAGAAATAGACATACAGATAAATGAGGCCTATCAGACTCCAAAACGCTATGAAATAAAAATTTCTACACCTAGACATATAATTATCAAGGCTCCAGATGTACAACAAAAGAATGAAATATGGAAAGCAGTGAGAGAAAGGAAGAAAATCACCTACAAAGGGAAGCCCATTAGGATCACAGCAGACTTTTCAACACAAACACTCAACAGAAGGAGAGCATGGAGAGATGTATTTCAAGCATTGCAGGAAAAGAACCTCCAACCTAGACTGTTGTATCCTGCAAAACTATCTTTCAGAATAGATGGGGAAATAAGATACTTCCATGATAAAGAACACATGAAAAACTTCACAAATATGAAACCTGCAATCCAAAACATTCTAAAGAACATCTTGGAAAAAAAACACAGAAAATTCCATACCCACAAGACACAGGAGAGTGAATTCAATGGGGCAAACAAGAAACTAAATAGAAAAGGGGAAACGCAAAGAAGAAAAGAACCAAGAATAGGGAAACATGGCAGCTCTGAATATGTCCATATCAGTCATAACCATCAATGTCAGTGGACTCAATGGGCCAGTTAAAAGACACAGACTAGCAGATTGGATCAAGAAGCAAGATCCTACAATCTGCTGCATACAGGAAACAAACCTAACTCAGAAGGAAACCCATAGACTGAAAATAAAAGGTTGGAAAACAATCCTCCATGCCACAGGAAAGTGCAAAAAAGCAGGAGTGGCTATCTTGTTTGCAGATAAAATAGATTTCAAACCCAAACTGATTAAAAGAGATAAAGAAGGTCACTATATTCTCGTACAGGGAACTAGCCAAGAGAAAGAAGTAAAATCATAAATATTTATGCACCAAACTCTAATGCACACAACTATACAAAGCAAACTTTACTGGACGTGAAAAGCCAGTTAGCCACGAATACAATAGTAGTAGGGGATTTTAATACTCCACTGTCACAAATCAACAGAGCAACTGGAGAAAGAATCAGTAAGGAAATACTTGAACTAAATCAAACTTTTGAGCAAATGGACTTATTAGATGCCTACAGAATTTTTCACCCTTTAAAGCGAGAATATACCTTCTTCTCAGCTGCTCATGGATCATTCTACAAAATAAATCACATTCTAGTCCATAGAACAAGCTTAAGTAGATGCAAAGGAATTGAAGTCATCCCCTGCATACTATCAGACCATAGTGCCTTGAAACTGGAGCTGAATAGCAGAAGAAATTCCAGGATCATCACAAACACATGGAAATTGAACAACACTCTTATCCAACCAATGGGCCACAAAAGAAATTAAAGAAGAAATTAAACAGTTTCTACAACTAAATGACAACCCCAGCACAACATACAGGAATTTATGGGACACAATGAAAGCAGTTCTCCGAGGGAAATTCACAACAGTGAATGCCTATACTCAGAAAATAGAGCAAACTGAAATAAACAATCTAATGATGAACCTCAGACGATTAGAAAAAGAGGAGCAAAACAAACCCAAAGCACATACTAGAGAGGAAATTATAAGGATCAGAGCAGAAATTAATGCAATAGAGACAAAGAGAACAATACAAAAAATCAATGCATCAAAGAGTTGGTTCTTTGAAAGGATAAATAAGAACAGACCCTTAGCCAACCTTATCAAACAAAGGAAGGAAAAGGCTCAAATCCATGCTATAAGGAATGAAAATGGGGAAATCAGCACAGACCCAGAGGAAGTCCAAAGGATAATAAAAAAGTACTTTGAAAATCTATACTCCAAGAAGATGGAAAATCTAGAAGAAATGGATAGATTTTTGTTCATCAGACAAAGGGTTATTATCTACAATATATAAAGAATATAAACAGTTCAGTCTCCCCAAGTTTAAAGACCCAATTCAAAAATTGGCATCTGAAATGAACAGACACATCACAGAGGCAGAAGTTAAAGCAACTAAGAAACATATGAAGAAATGTTCAACATCACTGGTCATTCGAGAGATGCAAATGAAAACAACAGTGAGATTTCATCTCACTCCACAAAGAATGGCCACTATTATAAAATCAACCAACAATAAATGCTGGCGAGGCTGTGGGGAGAAAGGAACCCTTCTCCACTGTTGGTGGGATTGCAGATTTGTGCAACCATTGTGGAGATCTGTGTGGAGATTTCTCAGAAAACTAGGACTAGGGGTCCCATTTGACCTGCTATACCCTTGATAGGAATATACCCAAAAGAATTTAGAAAATCACACTGGAAAGACAGCTGTACACCCTTATTCATAGCAGTTCAGTTCCTGATAGCTCAATCTTCGAAACAACCCAAATACCCATCAACTGGAGCCTGGATACAAAAGATGTTTTTTTTTTTTAAATAAAATGGAGTATTACTTTGCCATAAAGAATGACAAGATTGATTCATTTATGTACAAATGGATGCACCTGGAGGACATGCTAATGAGTGAAATCAATAGAGCACAGACAGGCAAATACTGGATCTTCTCATTGATATGAGCACCAGTAGATGTAAATGAGCTCTAGAAACTATGACAGTCTTTTTAGAATGGGAAATTTCCAAAGGAAATTTGGTGTGCGGATGTAATGAGGGGAAGAAATAAATATGATTCTGAAAAAAAAATAAAAGAGCATGTATATAGGGGGTGGGGAGGTGTGGGTGGGGATATGGGTAAAAATGAGAATTGACTGTGTCATATATTGGTACAAATTCCCCAATCTTATATGTGATTGTGCAATGTATGCAAATCGTACCACTAAAGAATGCAGTTAAAATTAATTAAAAAAATAAAATCATACACCCTGATCAAGTCAGATTTATCCCAGGGATGAAAGGGTGGTTCAACATATGTAAATCAATAAATGTAATGCACTATATTAACAGACTCAAGCACAAAAACCATATGATTTTCTCAATAGATGCAGAAATAGCATTTGACAAAATCCAACACCCATTTATGATCAAAACCCTACAGAGAATCGGAATTGATGCACTTTATCTCAATTTCGTACAAGCTATTTATGAGAAACCAACAGCCAGCATCATACTTAATGGACAAAAACTGAAAACTTTTACACTAAGGTCAGGAACGAGACAAGGATGCCTGTTGTCACCACTCTTGTTCAATATAGTACTGGAAACATTAGCCATAGCAATCAGGCAGAACAAAGATATAAAATGAATAAAGATAGGAAAGGAAGAAGTTAAACTCTCATTATTTGCTGATGATATGATACTCTATCTTGAGGATCCTAAAAACTCAACCAAAAGACTGCTAGACTTAATTACCAAATTTGGTAGTGTTACTGGATACAGGGTCAATGCTCAAAAATCAACAGCCTTTGTCCACACAAACAATGGACTCACTGAAAGAGAAATTGCGGAGTCAATCCCTTTCACAGTAGCACCCAGAAAAATGAAATATCTAGGAATCAACCTAACAAAGGAAGTGAAAAACCTCTACTCTGAAAACTATAGGACTCTGAAAAAGGAGATAGAAAATGGAATCAGAAAGTGGAAAGATATCCCTTGTTCCTGGGTTGGGAGAATCAACATCGTCAAAATAGCTATGCTCCCACAATTACTTTACAGATTCAATACAATTCCAATTGAAATACCAACAGTATACTTTACAGAGCTAAAGAAAATAATACAAAAATTCATCTGGAAACACAAGAAACCTAGAATAGCAAAAGCAATTCTGAGCAACCATGACATGGCAGGGGGTATTACAATCCCCAATTTAAAACTCTACTGTAAAGCCACTGTGATTAAAAACTGCATGGTACTGGCAAAGTGACAGACCTGAGGACCAGTGGAATAGATTAGAAGATCCAGAAACAACCCTGGATACACTAAGCCACCTTAACTTTGACAAAGGAGGTAAATATCCCCTATGGAGGAAAGACAGCTTCTTTAACAAATGGTGCTGGAAAAACTCGGCTTTAACCTGCTAAAAGCTAAAGCTAGACCTGTCTCTTTCACCATGCACAAAACTAAACTCACAGTGGATACGAGACTTAAACATTAAAACAGAAACAATAAGCCTGCTGGAAAACAGGTTAGGTAAAACTCTTGGAGACATTGGCTTAGGTAGAGACTTTATGAATAAACCTCTATAGCAAAAGAACTAGTAAAAACAATCAACAAATGGGATCTCGTCCTGCTGAAAAGCTTCTGCACAGCAAAAGAAGTCACTGGCATTGCTACAAGATAATCATCAACATTGGAAAAAATCTTTACTAGCTGTTTATCAGACAAAGCGCTATTATCTACAATATATAAAGAACTCAAACAGATCAGCCTCCCCAAGTTTAAAGAACCAAATGGGCATCTGAAATGAACAGACACTTCTCAGCGGCAGAAGTCAAAGCAGCCAAGAAGCATATGAAGAAATGTTCAACATCACTGTTCATTTGAGAGATGCAAATAAAAACAACACTGAGATTTCATCTCACTCCACAAAGAATTGCTGCTATCACAAAGTCAACCAACAATAAATGCTGGCATGGCTGTGGGGAGAAAGGAACTCTTCTCCACTGTTGGTGGGATTGCAGACTTGTGCAACTATTGTGGAGATCCATGTGGAGATTTCACAGAAAACTAGGATTAGGGGTCCCGTTTGACCCTGGTATCCCCCTGCTAGGAATATACCCAAAGGAATTTAAAAAAATTCTATTGGAGGGCCGGAGGGTTATCTCAGTGGTTCCGGCGCCTACCTCTCAAGCGCAAGTTCCTGAGTTTGATCCCCAGTAACCACATACAATGCTGGGCGTGGTGACTCATGCCCACCAACAGCACCACATACCACAGTGCTGGGTGTGATGGCTCACGCCTGTCATCCCAGCACTCGGGAGGCAGAGGCAGGAGGATTGCTGAGTTCAAGGCTTGCCTAGCCAACATAGTGAGTTCAGAGCCAGACTGAACTACAAAGCAAGACCCTGTCCCCCCCCCCAAAAAAAAAATCGTATTGGAAAGACAGATGTGCACCCTTGTTCACAGCAGCTCAGTTCGTGATAGCTCAATCTTAGAAACAACCCAAATGCCCATCAACTGGAGACTGGATAAAGGAAGGTTTGTTTATTTTTATAAAATGGAATATTATTCTGCCATAAAGAATGACAAGATTGATTCATTTATGTGCAAATGGAGATACCTGGAGAATATACTAATAAGTGAAATAAATAGATCACAGATAGACAAATACTGGATGTTCTCTTTGATATGAACACCTGTAGATGCAAGTGAGCTCTAGAGAGTATGACAGTTTTTATAGAATGGGAAATTTCCATAGGAAATTTGGTGTGGGAATGTAATGAGGGGAAGGAATAAATATGATTCAGAAAGAAAATAAAAGAGTATGTACAAAGGGGGTGGGGAGGTGTGGGTGTGTAGGGATATGGGTAAAAATGAGAATTAACTTGTGTCATATACTGGTATAAGTATACGATTGTGAGATGTATATAAATTGTACCAATAAAGAATTCAATTAAAAATTTTTTTTTGAGACAGGGTCTCGCTTTGTAGTTCGGGCTGGCCCTGAGCTCACTATATAGCCCAGGCAAGACTCGAATTCAGCAATCCTCCTGCCTCTGCCTCCTGAGTGCTGGGATTACAGACATGAGCCACCACACCCGGCAAAAAGTACTTTTATAATATGTTTGCTTTAAGACATATATGAATGTGTTTATATGTATATATCATTTTTATGTAGATATATATTTTATCTGTGATTGATGATTGGGCTAAGATAGGATTCAAATGCATTTTTTTTTTGAAACAAAGTCTCGCTTTGTAGTTTAGGCTTGCCCTAAGCTCAGTATATAGTCCAGCCAAGCCTTGAACTCAGCAATCCTCCTGCCTCTCCCTCCCGGATGCTGGGATTACAGGCATGAGCCACCATGCCCAGCACTGTGGTATGTGGTATTGATGGCTGGTGGGTGTGAGTCACCACGCCCAGCTTTGTATGTGGTTACCAGGATCGAACTCAGGATGTTGCGCTTGCGAAGCTGGCGCTGGACCACTGAGCTAAATCTCCAGCCCACAAATGCATTTTTATTAAAAATTACCATCAAAATAGTTTGAAAACCATTGTATTAGATCTTAAAACAGATAAAAATAAGTATGTCCAACATAGAAGCCCAGCTTTTCAGAATGAGATAGTCTAGTTAGAAATAAGATACTTGAAAGGCAAGCAGACAAGCATTAGTTTTATTCATCATGCACCAAAATGAAAGTACATATTTTATTCCATCTAGCTTTCATAACAATCTCAGATACAGGAACTATTTCTACCACATCTTATGGGGAACACCATATAATAATTGGGCCATAGCAAAGCAACCCAGCCCCAACAGTGAGGTTTATGCTCATAGCCATGTCTGAAGGTTAACAGCACAATACTCTCTGGATCCTACTGCCTTTCTGATGAGGTAGCAAATGTGGGTGAAATGGGAAATTGTAGGAAAACTGGGTGAAATGGGAAATTTCAACCAAATGTGGATGAAATAGGGAATAGGATGTATATATATATATATATATATATATATATATATATATATATATATATATACATATATATATACATATATATATATAATCACATTCATCTTTAGGAATTTGTTATCTGTACATGATATATTTTGGTTTTTGTTTTTTCCCCATTCCCCTACTTTCCCTTCCTTCCCCCATCCCTCCCTATATACAAATTTTTTCATTTTTTTCCTCATTATATTTTTCCTTCCCTTCTCCCCCCGCAACTCCCCTACCATTTGCGACCTTTATTTTAATTAGAACATACACATCATCTTTCATGATTTAATGTCTTTATATGGGGTGTTCTATAGAGTGTCATATTGTCTATTACTTGTTAACATCATTTTTTCACCTCATGAAATAGATTCATTCAAGTTAATTTGGGCTTTCTGCCATGGATTTGGCATGAGTGCACTTATAAGTGTATAAGAATAGCTCGCTAAACTCCTACTTGTCAATTGTTTATTTCATGGATGTATACACTGTTGATAGCATTCTGCATTATTAAATTTTCTTCTTCAATATGTGTTTAAAGCTCAACTTCCTTGGTACACTTCCAGGATTCTGTCTTGTTTCATCAACTCACACTAATATTGGAAGTTTACTGTTATTTAGTATATCTTTAAGTGTACAGAGAAAGTTAGTGTATACAGTATTCTTTAAACCTGTATTTCTTTTTTCTTTTACATAAAATGTGAATAAGCCGCACTAAGTCCTTATTAGTACTTGGTGCTAATCAGTTCCTTTTTTAGAACAATAACATTTATCTACTGAACATGTTCATTACAATTAGCTCAGGGAAAATTTATTAATCTAAGCCCTCATACTTGTAAGCAACAAACTTTTAAAAATATTTAATCTATGTATTAGTAAAATAGTTGAAATGGCACATTCTCAGTTTCTCTGTTTTAAATGAGTGATCTAATTGTATTTGATCATTCCAAATTTCTTCACAAATGTTGAAAAGACTCATGCTCTGGTTTAAGTTTCAGCAGTGTCCCCCAAAGTGCATTTTATATTAATCTTATACCTTATTGGTGCTGTTCTGGGAAAGAAAGAACTGTTTCTGTGGCCACATGTGTTCTTGAAATGCCTCATTTTGAGTAAGTCCAAAAGTTAACATGTGGGACTTATAATGAGACTTCAGAAAACTTTCAGTATGATGAATTGGGACCACCCAAGAAGAGAAATGAAGTTCATATGGACTTCAAATCGGCTAGCCTTATGGTGTTCCATGGAACATAGTATGGGAAACACTGGGCTAAAGGGCCTGCAGGAGCATGCCTATGGATAACTAGAAGAGTACCCCCAAGAAGTTTACAGTCCCTGTTGTTCAGAGACACTGAAATTTCCGTTGTGTGTGTGTGTGTCACTGATAATATTCTCAAGTTGAAGTTTTAAATATTTGACTATCCGTGACAGAGAAGGGTGGCCTAGCCATAATAAAATATGAGAAAGAGTACAGAGCAATTACAAATAATTTTTCTACTCTGATTACTCTTTTAAAAAAAAAACCCCTCTTGATGTTTATCTCTGTGAGAGAAAGATTCTGAATTCTGATGAAGCAAATCCTAAAAGTGATGGATATTTTAATAATATCTTCAGGTATGAAATGTCCAATCCAATTCTTAAGCTTAATTACCCTGTTATCAGGATGACATGTCATGATATGTCCAGTACGATCCAAATTTTCACCTGTTATCTCCCCGTAATTATTCATAACACCCTTGTTAGTCTATTTTGGGAGCACAAATTATACTGTCACTATCCCAATTACACATATTTGGAAGATTATATTTTCCAAAGAGGTCACAGCAATGTTTCCTGCCCATTTGCCACTTTCTTTTAGAAAGACAGACCCTAATTGTTCTCTTTTAGAATCTGAGGTATCCTGTGGGACACTTGTAGCTAGTAGAATACAACACAGGTATGCAATTTCTTACCTAAAAACATAAAACGCAATGCTGCTAGAGCTTGCTCAGGTCACCATCTAAAGAGTGTGCCTGTCCTGAGGATGCCCACATTATAAAGAGGGGAGATTCCCCTCCAGCTCCAGTCGTCATCTGAATACAACTCCATGAAAGACCCTAAGCCACAAGGACCCACCCACATGTTTCCTGGAATCATGCTCCTCAGACATCATGAAATAGCAGACTGATTGTTACTGCTTGAAGCCACTAATCCTTAGGTTGATTTATTGCACAACAGAGAAATGGAGCACTGTGGAATTAGAGTTAAGCATAAGCTTGGAGTGCTAAGTGTCTGCTCACTTGGTTTTGAATTTAAAATTAGGCAGTTTAGTTCATCTCTATAGAAACTACATATAAATGACATTATCCAAATACTAATATTTATGTCTTAACTTAGCTATACTGGGCATTCTTTAATCCATCAACTTTCTCTTCTCACAATTGTCATAATAGCAGTATAAGATTCACAAGCTGTTTATCCTACTTCTTTCTCTTTCATTCACAGTTATATTTGTATCATATGACTGATTCTGGCAAATAAAAAGCCAGCACTAGTGATGTATCACTTTTCTAGGCCTCATGATGTGTGTTCCTTCACAGAAAATTTGACTTACTTTTCTCCCCTGGATAGGGGCCACAGAGATGGCCATGTCATAGGATACCAGATGCCTGGATCCTCTGTTTTCACTAGATCTGTCAAGGAGAATCAGTTGTCCACCTGACACTGGACTGTGACATGACTGAGATTTTAGAGTTGTTGGCCACTGCAGCAAAACTTGCCTATTTTGATCATTGTCATCATTAATAAATGTGTTAGGACACAATGTGAGGAATCAATGGGCATTGTTTTAAGCTTTGTTATTCTTTTGTTTTGATTCTTCATTAAAAGGGGCAATAGGTTTTAAGAGAATATGAGATAAAACTGTAAAAAAGAATAGCAGATGCTGTTGATTAAACCCTTCCTATTCTCCTAGAAATATTCCAAACAATTTGTAGGCAGTATTTCCTGGGTTGTGTATAGAAAGGCCCTGGAAGTACAATTTTATTTTCTTGTTTGGTAGGGTCTCTCTGCATAGTTCAGCCTGGCTTTAAACTCACTATGTAGCCAACACTGGTCTCAAACTGGAGGCCATCTGCCTAGCTCAGCCTCCAGTGTGCACCACGACTACTGGGTGGAAGCACTATCTGTGTCATTACCGTTCCATTTACAAGGAACCTGAGGTCTGGATGTGAGAAGTAATGTAATCAAGGTTCTAGAACAAACAAATTCCAGAATCTCAACTTGAACTCAGAGCTTTCTCTCTCAAAATTTTATGCTAGGAGCAATGATACTTAACTTTCAAGCTTTCAGGAATGAGTTCATTTAGTAAAAATGTAGTTCCAACTGGAGGCAGTCATCGGAAATACGCCAATGCTTTCTTGTCATAGTCTCCACATATTCAGCGTGCTCCTTCTGCTGCTGAGAGTGGACTTGCTGAAGCACTGTGGGATGGGAAACATCTTCACTATGCTATTTGCATTTAGATGCCTCACTATTGTCCCTGCCAGAAAAGAAGTCCAAAGAAAAGAGACAGAAAATTCTAGGAACAGGCTCTGTGACACACTTTAGACAGCTCTTGGGATCATTTGGGCCTGCTGGCAGCCCAAACATCCATGGAGTTGCTGCTTGTGTCTGTGCTGAGTTCGAAAGCTGCCACTACTGTACAGATGAGGCTGTGAAGTACTTGAAAAATACATGCCAGGGTACTGGGCCTACTTAGATACTCCAACTCGCAGGTAGAGCTTGATGTGTGATTGTTACTGAATAGAATCTTATTTTTTGAAATGGCATGTTTATTAGACACTAATGAATCTCGAAAGTTGGAGAAGTTTAGTGAAGCATCCTGGGATTCTGAAAACCTTCAGAGGCACTTCTGACGAGTGGAGGGTTTCCCTGTTTAGTTTAGATTAAGCTACATTTATGGCACCTTCTAAATATGAAAAATTCTGTCTATGGAAACTACTTTTCTTGAACTAAAAGAAGACAGGTCTACATATTCTGTGTAGAAAGCAGAGGCACTTTTAGAATAATATAAAAAGAGTGAAAAGCAGCCTTAGAAAGGAGATGCGAAATAGAATAGGAAAGAGACAAGAAAAATATACATAGAAGCAAAGGAAAGACACATGTAAAATGGGGGGGGTTGAAATAAAATATACTTTTTTAAAAAGGAGTATCTTTAACCATTTATAATTTCCATGAAAAAATACCATATGTGATGACCTCAAAACATTATATAATAAGAGAGCCTAAGCATAGTCAATTTGTGTTTTTTTAATTGAATTCTTTATTGGTACAATTTATATACATCTCAAAATCACATATAACATTGGGAAATTTGTACCAGTATATGCCACAAGTTAATTCTCATTTTTACCCATATCCCTACCCACTCCCCCCTCCTCCCGTGTTTTTCTTACTAGAGAAAAACATGAAGATTGATAATTCAAAACAATGGATCGCCTAAAACCATTCATTTCGTACTATCCTTGGGTTCCTTAGAGGTCACTGCTTCATATATATTCACCTACACACACCCGTTTTGTGCTTTCCCTCACTTCTTTGTAAGCAAAGGGAGTCGTGGAAGAATCCACCTTCACTCACATCCCATATCAACGTAGATAAACCACTTGAGAAGGATGGAATTAATATGGTTGCCTCATAATCCTTGGTAAACTATTAAAGTTTTCTTTTTGAAAGCCAGATGGGATATTATGCCTGTGGTATCAGGATGTTGTTCTCTGTGAGCAGAGGGAGAAGGGAGGGAAGAGATAAAAGAAGAAGTGCCACTAATCAGAATTGCTTTGTGACTGGAAATTCATGAGTACATCCTGGAAGCCTGGACAGCTACAGAGCTGTTGTTCACACCAAGCTGATAAGCAATACATTTGTTTCCATCATCTCTGGATGACTGCAAGGAGGCCACCCACAGGCATGTGTGAAACCAGGCAGGGGGTGGGTAGCCCCTTCTGTTACCTCTACCGTTCTTCTCTACCTCATCCCCCAGCCTCCTCACCCATCTTAGTGCACACGTGACTGGGAAAAAATGATGGTGCACTTGTAGCATGATTGAGATTGATTCCAAAGTCAGCTCATGTATTTATGTCACATGTCTGGCTTAGTTCCAAAGCTTAGTTAATGCGCGCACACATGCACACACACAGATTTACTTTTCTTCTTTCTTATCATCTCTGCTCCCTCTCATCTCCAGCTCCTAAAATTGGCTTACAGGGGGTGGATCAGGGAGTACTAAATTGACTAGATATCTGTATGATTCTTAGTCACAGAAAAAAGTGACAGATACCTAAATTTGAAAACCACAATTTCATGGATTTGCAACTTCATAAAAAGCAAAATCAACCTATCAGGCTTCTGTTGTTTCTTCTTACACTCAAAGAATAAGAGGTAATAACTTTTTCCCCTTTCCTAACTCATTGTGATTAAAAAGATTTCTGTTGCTAAAATATTTTATCTCAAACCATCATTCCCTTGTATGTCTTCTAGAAGGGAATTGCTATGAAGAGTAACAAAACAATTACTTTCATGCAGCGAGAGTAAGCTATTGGTCAGTAACCGAAGTCACTGCACAGTTTATTTTATCCTTACAATAACCTTCAAAGGTGTTATCACTCTCCTCACTTAGGTCTTTAAGATCGTAATGAAATGAAATGAACAAAAACTTTGGTAAATTCTCAGGAAAAAAAAAATAAATATAGGGCTGGGGGATTTAGCTCAAGTGGTACTGCACCACCTTGCATACACAAAGGCCCGAGTTCAATCCCCGGTACCACAAATAAACAAACAAAGAAACAAACAAATATATTTGCAAATCCTGCGAAGACTTTCATTCACCTTATCTGAAATGTAAATCCAAGAAGGCACTGTTAATTTCAAGAGCATGAGCTAACCGCTTTAAGGCTGAACCACAGAATACAGACGATTCACTTCGCTATCAACCCCCTTTGCCCGCCTGTAGCTAACACTATCAAGCACTTCCTTATGTTACCATTTAAACTCATCCAAATAAATTACTTGATGGAAAGATATTGGAGATTATGTAATTACTTCCTCTGGCTCTGGCAGTGTTGCCATCTGACTTCCAGGCAGCAAGACGAGATCTAAATTAAATGCAAATAATTGTTCACAATTAGGAAATGAAATGCCTGGAGAACCCCATGATATTTTAAACAAGCTGATATACTTGCCATCAATCAACAATTGAGACTTTCTAGCGTGTACTTGGCTTGCGTCCCAGTGATGACACTGTGCATGGCAATGAGATCCCCTTCTACACCAAGAGTCAGTAATCCCCAGGAATGCATCCTTTGGTAAGAAGTGAAGTTTTGCAGGAGTTGTGTACATAAAAAGTATTCTTAGTTTGTCTGTGAGTACTGAGTGTTCTATGCTAGATTGTGCAATGAATGGCAGCATAAAGACAGCTAATTTCAGTCAGTCATGTGGGGTGTGTTGGAGATAGCTAGACTTCACTCAAGACAGTTAAGCCAGTAAGGTTTGTATTGCTTTAGTCCCCAGGAAAAGAACTCACTCTTTCTTAGCATCCTTGGGGCTGACCTTGATGCCACAGGACTCACCTATACCTGTAATGATGACATCTACCTAAAACAGTAAGGGCTTTATTGCCTTTGAGTATGTTGAAAATGATGCCAACTTTTCAAGAGAGTAAAGGGCAGAAAGATGAAAGAAGACACAAGCCTGAAAGTAGAAAACATTTCCAAAGAAAATGACCTCAACAGGCTAACAGCTTTGGGGTACAAAGCTTTTTATAAACACCATTAGTATTCATTTGGTATAGGTAGCAGACAGCAACAAGAACTGGAAAATAACTTGGATGTGATCACTGAAGGGACAGAGGGAGGCACGAAATATAATCTTCTTCCTGAGCACAAATCTCAGTGTCACTGGAGAGCACAGTTGGAATGTCCTCCTTTCCTGATTAGCAACCATCTAATCAAGGACACTGAGTGTCTGCCAGGTCTGTAGACCTGTCACGCGGAGAAGAAGCAGAAGGGATCAGGCCGTGGTGTTTTTGACCTATCGTATACACCAGGTTATGAGCAATTTAAAAGCAATTATTTGGCATACCTTGATGGGCTGGGGAGAACTCTTATTTTTAAGGAGAGAAAGCTCTTTTCAGAAGCCTCTGTTAAAGAAATCTAAACTTTCATTACTTACCACACACATCTATGGTGAGATGGCATAGGGATAAAGCAAGGAAAATCCACAATACTTTCATACAGGTATAATTAAAAATTTGTGTGGAACAGTTTTTCAAAGAAAAGACTCCTCCACCTGACTTGAAGAGATTACATTAAATAAAGGCCTACACGTAGACTATTTTGTAAAACCTGCTCACAGTGTTACTACTTAAAAGTTAAAATCGATAAGCTGAAGTATAAATCTAGTAGATTGCAGTGTGAAATATCACTTCCTAGATCCCCCACCACTTGTGGACATTTGGTGGGCATAGGACAGCAAATTAATCTTCTACTTGTGGTCATGTAACATGGGAGAAGACATGATAATAAAGATGTGTGTGTGTGTGAGCAAGGATGTAGAGCGGGAGAGAAGTGATGTGAAGGTTGCTGACATCAGCCTCAGGCAGTCAAAAGTAAGGACATACCCACCAGATGGGCAAAGTGTGGTATCTGCTTGCCTGGGTACTTGCTCTGTTGCTCAGCATTTGGAAAAACTCAAAGAGTACTGGCTTCTCAAAACCTCCTGCTTCCTATTGTATTCCTAGTGCCTCCCAATCATAACCTAAGGCTCAAAGACAGTCTCAGGAGTGATTGAAAAGTAAATGAATTATTGAATGACTTCTTTTGATAGACTCAATCTTACCTTTATATTTGATATTTTATCTGAAAAAGTCTTGTTCTGATCAGGAAAAATATTGTACCTTAAAGTTATTTTGCATGCAACTGTTCTAATCCTGTGTGATTTCCTGTATGATGTTCAAGCTAAATTCTGAGCTAAGAAACTTATATTTAAGTGGGGCATTGGAAACACTCCTATAATCCTAGCATTCTGGGAGGTTAAGGCAGCAGGCTCTATAAAAAAAAAGGTCTGGGTATGTAGCTGGTTACTAATATCCAAGTGGAAGTTTTTGTAGGGCCTTTTATTCTCGCATTTAATGTAAACCTATTTAAAAGATAGAAGGCCTATGTGGTAGCTAAAAGTGCTCTGAATGAGACACGCTTGAATTTAATGTTATTTTCTTGTCTTTAGTAAGATTCCTCTGAGTGCATTTCAGATTCTCTCCAAGTAAATAGCCAAAGTATTGATTATTTTAATCCTTGGAGAGAAAATCCTGATTACGCTATAGTGCTGAGAAGCTCAAACTAAGGATGGACCATTTGCATGTGTCTCTAATATCCAGCCAAACCAAAACTTCAAAATTTGCTTTAATGATCTATCAAATGCATTATTTTTATCATTCCTTCCTACTACTTTGTGTTCACTGTAGAGTTTTAAGTTCTTCATTAATATTATTTAATCACATTCACATCTTCTGATTTCACTCTATTTAAAAAAACATTTCTTCTAATCACATTCTTTTACATGTATGTGTAATGTTTTACATATTTCAGAAGTAACATACAAAAAACTTAAGTGCATCTACATACAAAGATCTCTCACATTTTGCACTAAATGTTGTTCCTTACAACTAATTTCTTGATACCTCATTATAAGTTCTGAAAACAGAGGCAAAACAATTTCAAACAGCTATGTAAATATGTGAAATACACATAAAACTAATATTTATTTGTAAAGTCATTTACCATATTAAAATGCATAAACATTTGACCATTTTTAGTCCTCTTTCAAGTTGAATGACACATTTCTTCCAAAGACCATGGAATAATTATTATGGAGAATGTTTTCAGTGCGTATGTCTCAAAACTAAAAAGGTTGTGGAAGAATAGTTTAATTCTTGGGGAAATACTGAGAATCTTTCAAATAATCTAAGCTGGAAGAAAACTTGTCTCTGAACAAAAAAATCTATTAGAAAAAATCTCCTTTGCAATTTCATCCCAGAGTGATATTTTAATGGATCTGGGAAAAAGCAAAACATAATAATTGAAGGTGAAAAGAAAGGTAAATTAAAGAATGCCAGTGATATTAGTGTTGAAGTGGCTAGCTTGGCTGAAGCAAAGCAACATTCTAAATAAATGATTTTGAAATGGGCCCATCTGTCTGCTTTGCAAAACTACCCTATAACCTGACACAAATTTTTGTGTATTGGGTTTAGCAGAAGTTTCACACGAGGAGCAGTTTGAATTGTAACTGATCAGGATACCCTAACAATCTTCGTAAACTAGTTTCCAAGTCCAGGTTGCCAAATTCAAAGGTCAATACTCACAATGTATCTATTTGTTTGCTTTTTTCTTTCTTCATTCATCTCTTTTTTGCCTCAAACTCAATCACTCATGGATGGTTATTTCTAATGAACAGAATTTCAAATTCAGTCAGTTATTGTGGATGTGGCACTAAAGAACATAGGAAAATTTGCATGGTGCAAATAAACTAGCATTGTCTTATCTGTTCAAACTTACAGGACTCCTTCTCTACCAGTACTCCTCTTTACTATCATATAGTCAAGCACAGTCATAAAGCACTTATCTTAGATCCAGCTATATGTAATAGGGCCACAAACAATAAGGCCACAGAGATGATAAAAACAGACTTCACCCAAAGAACTACTTTCACAATCAGAAAGACAGACATGTAAGCACATATTGTAACTTGCATTACTGGTAGTCAAATGAAGTCTGATATAAAGGCTTATGAGTATGTGGAGGAGTTCTAAAGAAAGGTCACTAAAGAAAACTGGTATGCCAAATTGCTTTAGGTCCAATATAACAATTTACTGAGTGCTTAGTACATTTCAGACATAGCACCAAGTGTCTCATATGATTCATTTCTTTTCATCTATTTACCAGGAAAAAACTTGAGCCTGAATTTTCACTATCACGCAGCCAATTAATGGACTCAAAGATTGGGTCAAAATCTGTCAATTGTCAAGGTGCTCTGTTCTCTTAACTTTTTATGTTGATATAGTATGTTTTACAAAAGCATTTAAAAAACAGCATGAAGATCTCCCATCTGTTTGTGTTTAAATTTCCCAGGTGTTAATATTTCATTGTATTTGATTTATCACCCCCTCGACAGATAGATACATACAATGGTAGATTTATTTTTTTTCCTTTAAATCTTTAGAGAATAAGTTTCAGGCACGGTGCCTTTTTATTTCTGAGAAGTTTATGGCTTATTTCCAAAGACATGATAGTATGTCCTTATATACGTACATTAAAAACATCAGTGTCAGAAAATTAACATTGATATATGCAATTTCATCAATATACCCTATTAATTGTGCTAGCTGTTTCAATGAAAATAATAGTATTAAACTTCATTTATTCTAGGAGCCAATCAATTCAGAAGCATGTTTCTTTTGCTTGTTGTAGCTCTTTGGCATTTTAAAATCTGAGACAATGCTTTAGCCTTTGCTTGTTTTCATTATGTTGACATTTTTGAAGAGTTCAATCCAGTTATATTAAGGACTGTCATTCATTTGGGGGAGTCTGATGATTTTTCATAATTAGGTTAAGGTTCTGTATTTTTGGTAGAAATAACAAAACAGAAATATGTCCTTTTTAGTGCCTCCTATCAGGAAGCCAAGCTGTCAGTATTATTGCTGGTTGTGCCAACTTTGATCATCTGGGGAGGTGGCCCCAGCAGGGTTCTCCACTGAAAAGTTTGTATTTTTCACTTTCTAATTAATAACTATTTTGTGAGCAATATATATATTCTGTTTCTCCACATTCATTCACTATATTGTCTCTCTTTCTTTCTTTCTTTCTTTCTTTCTTTCTTTCTTTCTTTCTTTCTTTCTTTCTTTCTTTCTTTCTTTTTCTTTTCTTTCTTTCTTTCTTTCTTTCTTTCTTTCTTTCTTTCTCCTTCTTTCTTTCTTCTTTCCTTTCTTTCTTTCTTTCTTTCTTTCTTTCTTTCTTTCTTTCTTTCTTTCTTTCTTTCTTTCTTTCTCTCTCTCTCTCTCTCTCTCTCTCTCTCTCTCTCTCTCTTTCTTTCTTTCTTTCTTTCTTTCTTTCTTTCTTTCTTTCTTTCTTTCTTTCTTTCTTTCTTTCTCAGCACTGGGGATTGAACTCAGGCCCTTGTGCTTCCAGTAATAATCATGCTAAAAACTAGTGCTCTTCATTCAGTAGTTTTAATATGATTATTATTGCCTAAATTATCTTTACTGAATAAAAATTTTCGGACTCCAGAATTTTTTCTGCATTAACTCTTTTTCTTTAAATTGATTTTATTGGTACATTTTATATACACATCATGATCACAATTGACACTGAAAATCTGTACCAGGACATGACATGACTTAATTATCATTTTCCATTCCTCTGCCCACCCTACAACCTCTGCCCCATATATACATAAACTTTGTTTTCATTTACCATCACATTTTCCCCGTGTAATGTCCTAACCCCACTTTCCCATTTGAATATTTCCTATTTCACAGTAGCTATCATACAGTCTACAACTCATTTATATATTCGGTTTTTTTTTTTAAGACAGGGTCTCACTTTGTAGTTCAAGGTGGCCCTGAGCTCAGTATGTAGCCCAGGCAAGCCTCGAACTCAGCAATCCTCCTGCCTCTGCCTCCCAAGTGCTGCGTTTACAGGCATGAGCCACCACACGTGGCATTGTGGTGTGTGGTACCGATTGCTGGTGGGCATGACTCCCTATGCCGGCATTGTGGTTTCTTATTTTCATAAATAAGAAAATAGAGGCTCAAAGATTTCACCGACTTTCTCTGGCATGCACAGTAAAGAGAAGAACTAGGAATTGAATCTATTTCTGTGGTATTCTGAGCCAATCTTCTATTCGATGCTGCCTGTATACAATTTTCATGCTAATTCATGTCCTACATCCTATTTTTGTAATTGGCAATCCTTCTACTACTCACATAGTAGCTCTTTATTTTCCCATTTCCCAAATACCAGAGCACCTTATGCTCAGACAGATGATGAAGGCTTTCCTTAGCTCTAAGAACAACCTGTTACAGCACATACCTTCCCTTGAATTAGGATTCACCACCTGCTCTTGGAATTGGCTTTATTTGCAGAGCTGTGCACCACAGTATTCTAGAACCTCCTGACATATCGCAGACAGCTTGTATTCAACAGGCTGTTATTAAAGCCTCTTATAATAAGCACTGTACCTGCTGGCTCCATTTCTTAAAGATGATAAAACTTGGGGTGGGCGAGATTCAGCTCACTCATCAGGAGACAGTTTGAAAGCATAGGGAATTCTATTGTTCTAATACAGCAGAACTAAAATGCCTGATTATAGAACAAAGCAAGGTGATATTTATGGTGTTTATTTTGTACATGAATCTTTTACAGATCAAAACCAAAACACATCCCCAGATATGTACAAGCAAGTTAAAGCAGTGTTCAGGTAGGTTTCTGTAAACCCCATGGAGAAATATGAAGAACTAGCTCGTGGTAGAGTCACATTAAAAAAAATCTATTCACATACATTTGTATAAATTTCCAAGCATTCTGTGCGGAAATTGGGCACCTTCCTTCATGCTTGTATTACAGATGAGGAAGACTGAGCTTCAAAGAGATGAAGTGACTCATTCCAGGTTGCTCTGATCACCTGGCAGTTGGCGTTCACACTCTGCCTCGCGCTCTTCTTCCCACACTGTGATTAAAGTTCTACTTATCAGAATTTTGCTAGAATCTCACTCAGCTTAATCAAATCAGGGTGGGCAGTTGTCAACTAAGAGCAATTCATTCTCACTTTGTTTGTTGAAGCCTCTTCATGCAAAGTGTAGGGAGCCAGGTGGGGCTTTCCATCCCATGCTATTAGTAAAAATTACGTTTTGTTTTTGGTAGGCCAGCCTATGATGAATGAAGTGTATTTTGGCCAAATTGCTAGTACCATAATTTAGTTCTGCTGTATTAGAAAAATAAAATCTCGAGTGCCTCCAAACTCTCTACAGATGAAAAAAATGAATATTCCTCACCTCATATTTCACAGTCTTCAAAAACAGAGCCAGCAAGAGCAGTGCTTATTATAAGAGGAATTAATAAGAGCCAGTTGAATAAAGGCTGTCTGTGGTATGTCACGTGATTCTAGGATCAAAATTTACTTTACTGTATTTGTTGTTACTTAATTGCTTGTTCCACTGCAACAACCAAGTAATCTCAACTATTATGTGACTAGAAATGAATGTGAATCCCATAATAAGCAGTGAAGGACAAAAGGGGCACCATAGTCCTCCACTGGAAAATTTCCCTGCACACAGGAACACACACACACACACACACACACACACACACACACACACACACTTGTCCTCTACTACACTAAACTGGGGTTACTAATTGGCTTTTTACACCAGAGGTTTATGTGTGAATTATTTTTCATCCTATAAGAAAGTTTATGCCAATATATGTTCATTACAATGTAGAGCTGTTGACCAGATGCTTCAGCTAAACTTTATCAGCATCATTTCTTGCTGCATATTATATGTTCCATAGAACATAAGATATTTTTTGGAAATATCATTAATATCAAAACAAATCTGTGATAAACATATTGTCATTCCTGTTTTGTAAGTGAGAATTCTGACACTCAGGTCATGCAGCTGATAATCAGGGAAGTTAGGATTATAGTGTCATTGTTTTGGGTGTGAAAAATGCACTCTCTTGACAATTTGGCTGTGCTACACAGTGAGAAGTTTACAAAGTCTTTGGGAGGTGCAAATCTACTCCCTGACTCCCAACTTCCCTTTGCATAGAAAGTTAATGAATTATTTCTACCCAGGAGTGCTTGGGGCCTTCTTTGTTCAGGAAAAATTTGACTTTTTCTATTGTAGTAACCAAATCTGCACTTACTCCTTTACTATTTTTCTTACTATTTATATTTTTACTTCCATGCCTTTTTGCACACTTATGCACCCATGCTCTTCACTTCCATTATGTTTCTTTGCTGCTGACTTATCTTTATTTTCCAGTCATTATACTATGGGTCCCTGGTACAATGTGCTTCATTTCCATCACCTCTTCTTCAATACATCATCTGGTTTTTAAAGTGATGCTTAATGCATGTATTTTACAACAAATCTTTGAAATTTTGCCTTTTATTCAGTGAACTCTTAGAACCTATCCATAATGGGTTAAGGAAGCAAAGAACTTGTTTCCCTGCACCTCTTCCATCTCTTTTATTGAGACACAAGACAATGGGCAGGAGGCAGGCACTGTGCTAGCCAAGGACCATTTCCTTATGACAGTATTAGTCCTCTACATGTTAGAGTCATCTGGAGGGCTTATTAAAAACATGAAATTTGGGGTTTTAGTCTCAAGAGCTCCTAGATTAATATAGCTTGGTAGAGGAAAAGAATTTGTCTTGAGTCATTGCTTTTCCAACAGATTCTAGGTAGTATCTATACTGCCAATCCAGGAACCATATTTTGAAAATCCCTGTCTTGTACTAAAAGAAAAGCTAAAGTTAGTCTGTCACACTCCTTATCTCATAGTACTTCTGTGGGAAACACACAACTGTCTGACAACTATTAAAATCATTTGTCATATCTCAGTACTTTGTAGGTCTTCTATATGAAAAGAGAAAGAAGTCATTATCCATGATGTCTAGGAGATCACAGTATTTTTAAAGGAATGGATATATAGAGAAATGAATAGAATAAAGTATGATTAAGACTATGATAGGTAAAAAAGATATAGTCCAAAGACAAAGAAGGAGTGTTGATGCCTCTCCTTGGGAGTTACAAAAAGCTGCATGAGAATAGCACAGCACTGAAAAAGTCTTTGGAGGAAGTACATGATATAGTCTTGGTAAATGGAAGCTTGTCAAAAGCCCCAGAAATGTGTTTGAGAAGTCCGAAGAGCCTATAGGTGTTAGTATGGTTTACTTGTTGAATAGGGCAATGAGCAGCAGAAAATAGTAAAGGAACATGACTAACCAAATCTTGAGATTGGACCTGGTGGTGACATGACATGTCATGTTCTTGGGGTTATTATTAATTTGAGTGTTACTGACAATGGAGAATTTTTACGTTCCTGTACTGGAAACACCACTGTGGAAGTTGATTGGGAGGAAAGAAAAACATGTTGACAAATACAGAATATGGAGACTGTTGGGGAAAAAAAAGAGAGAAATCCATCACTGGGCTACCAAAGATTTTGATGCAAGCAGTTATTTCTGCTTAATATTGAAATACTTTTAGATACTGTACTGCAGTGATTTCTGTATATGCTTGTCTTACAGAGTAGACTGGGTAGGCCTTTGTCATCTTCATATCATCAGTACCTACTAGATGTCTTGCCTTTAGCAAAACATAAAAAAATTGACTGAAATGAATAAATTAATAAACACTTATATGTTGTCCATTTTCCTTTGAATTTCAGTCCTATTCCTATAAGATGGTGGAAGTGTGCAGTTGTTTCATTCCTTCCAGAATGTTTCAAAGGAGTTGTTGTACAGTAATAATGTAATACATGCTTCTTAGAAAGTAAGTAGAAATAAAGAGCATTCTGGTGATTGGATTTGTCACTTGTCACAGGATAACCAACTGAACATTCATTTATTTGAATAAAATTTTTGAAATTACCTCAAAGTTACTTTGGTATAAATAGCTGAACTGAATTAAAAGTCTCATCACTAAAGTCTTCAAATATCTATTAATTCTTTTGTGTAAGTAGGCTAATTGGAAGATATACCTATTCCTATAAGAAAGTGAAGCACTAGCTGGTTCTGTCAGGTAATTTTCTCAATTCCATCTCTAAGCAGTTAAATAAACTGAAAAATAAAAATTTTGTTACTTCTAGAAATTCCATTCTGAGAAGAGTGAAATTCTTGCCCATAAGAGACTTAAGTGAAATAAATTGGACACAGTGTCTAAATGTCATTTTGTCTCTCTGATGTGACTAAGTCTAAATACGGACCAAAATACATAGCAAATATTGTGAAATAGGGAGAGTATTCAGAATTATACCAAGTGTCAGGCACTTTAACAGTTGAAGTGTTTTATACAAAAGGTATAATTTTTATTAAGAAAAGAGATAGATCAGCAATTGAAAATATTCTTTAAAATCATAAAAAGAGGCTAAGAATCAATAGTCTGAGAGGAAATTGAAAATTGCTTTAAACTTATCTACTTACTTTCCTGATCAGCCCTTTCCATAACATCATGTCACTCTCTAAACCAAGACATTTTCATGTTTCTGTGACTTTATTGTTCTTTCTAATGACAGTGAAAAAGTTCAATACAGATTCTAAATACCAGAAAGAAGTAATGAAATAAGAATGACATTTAGACACATGATGGGAAGAGTTCTGAACCCAAAAGAAAACATCAATGAAAATGACAAAAACCAATTACATAATAAAGCAAGATAATTAGACCTCTCATTTTTAACAGGCAATGATGAGCAAAATGTCTTCAGCAGTATAAGGACAAAACTTACAAACCTGGAATTCTAGACTTATCCAATCATGAAACAAAAAAAGATTCTTAAACATAAAAGGATTTCGAAAATGTCCTAGATGCTCTACTTTTCTAAAAAAATAAAATGACTGAAAGATACAATCTAGCAAAGCTAAAAGTCAAGAGGGGAGAAGGGAAAGACAATAAACGCAAGAAAGTATTTGCACAGAGAAATCAACACAATCTATCTTTAGGCAGAACTCAGTGTTCCTCGGTGGTGATACTGGGAGAATTTTGAGTAACAAACTGTTCTGTGAGCTGTTTTGCCTAGTGCAAAATGCTTAGCAATTATGATCCTTAATTTTAAGGAAAGAATTCTGAGCATAATATAATAAGGGCATACTATATATATATATATATATATATATATATATATATATATAT
>PVIC010016295.1:0-34067 GCA_004025085.1 Thryonomys swinderianus | reverse complement strand
TGGCATGAACACCTGTAGATGCAAATGAGTTCTAGAAAGTAGGACAGCTTTTATAGAGTGGAATATTTCTATAGGAAACTTGGTGTGGGAATGTGATGAGGGGAAGGAATAAATATGATACAGAAAGGAAATAAAAGAGCATGTATAAAGGGGGGAGGAGGGGGGAGTGGGTAGGGATATGGGTAAAAATGAGAATTAATTTGTGGCATATACTGGTACAAATTTCCCAATGTTATATGTGACTTTGAGAGGTATATAAATTGTACCAATAAAGAATTCAATTAAAAAAAAGAGATGGAAAGAGAGGAGAGGAAGTAAAAGAGGATGATAAAAGGAATTAAAATGCATTATGTACATGTACTAATTTCCCACAAAGAAAGTGAATATTATGTATTATACACATGTATTAATAAACTAAAATTTACATGGGCCGGAGGGTTAGCTCAGTGGTTCCGGCGCCTGCCTCACAAGCGCAAGGTCCTGAGTTCGATCCCCGGTTACCACATATAATGCTGGGCATGGAGACATGCCCACCAACAATCAACACCACATACCACAATGCCAGATGTGGTGGCTCACGCCTGTAATCTCAGCACTTGGGAGGCAGAGACAGGAGGATTGCTGAGTTTGCGGCAGCTTGCCTGGGCACCATAGTGAGCTCAGGGCCAGCCTGAACTACAAAGCGAGACCCTGTCTCAAAAAGCAAAAAAAATACAAAATTCAATTTAGAATTGGTTCTGTGAAAAATAAACAAAATTGATGAACACCTAGCTAATCTTACCAAAAATGAAATAAATTATGTAAATCATTTCAGTTATAAGTGGAAAAGGCCAAATTATAATAAATTCTGCTAGAATCTGGAAGACCATTGGCAATACTTTAAGAATCCACTCTCTAATAAAATGGAAAATCCAAAAGAGATGGATAAATTTTTAGGTACATATAAAGTACCAGTGATCATCCCTGAAGATATAAATCTTGAATAATCCAACATCAGGCAATGAAATCTAAGAAATAACTTAAAAAAAAAAAAGAAAAACAAATTACCAACTAAGAAAAGCCCAAAGTCTGGTGAATGGAGTGCCAAATTTCCCAACAACTTTAGAGAAAATCCAATCTCATTATTCCTCAAATTCTTTAATGAAATTTACAAGGAAAGAGTACTTCCAAAATCACTCATGGAAGCTAGCATAACTCTGATTCCAAATCAAGGAAATGACCTATCCAAGAAATAACTATAGGTGAAATGCTTTAATAAAACAGATGAACAATTCTCAATAAGGTACTGATAAACAGAATGTAGGAATTCATCCCCAAAAGTCACACATTACAACTAAGTAGAATTAATTCTAGGTGTTCAGGGATGATTACACAAACACAAATGCAACATACCACATAAATAGTCTCAAAGACAAAAAAAAAATCACATGATCATCTAAATAGTTGCAGAATAAGCTTCTGACAAAAATCCAAAATCCATTTATGATAAAAAATTTTTGAAGAAAATAGGTATAGAAAGACCTTATGTTGGGCTGGGGATTTAGCTCAGTGGTTCTGGTGTCTCCCTGGCAAGCACAAGGTCCTGAGTTTGATCCCCAGTATCACATACCATAGTGCCAGGCATGGTGGCTCATATCTGTAATCCCAAGACTCAGGAGGATTGTTGTGAGTTAGAGGCTAGCCTGGGCTACATAGTGAGCCCAGGGCCAGTCTGAACTACAAAACAAGACCTTGTCTCAAAAAAAAAAAAAAAAGATCTTATGTTTACCTGATATATAATAAACCAGTGGCTGACATAATATTAATTGAAGATAAGCTGAATGCTTTCCCTGTAAAATAAGAAAGACTAGAATGACCACTCCCATTACTTCTGTTTAATATAGTTCTTGAAATATTAGCCAAAATATCAGGCAAGAGAAGGAAATAAAATTGATATGTATAGGAAAGAAAGAAGTTAAATAATTATTATTATTTGCAGATGACATGATCCTCCACATATAAAATTCCAAGATTTCCACCAAAGATTCCCTAGAATTAATGACCAAATTCAGAAATGGAGCAGGAAACAAAATCAATACACAAAACTCAAGATCATCTTTGAACTATGAAAATAAAGTCACTGAGAGAAACTTTAGGGAAACAGTATTTTTCATAATAGCCCCCCTAATTAAATACTTTGGAATTA
This sequence comes from Thryonomys swinderianus, assembly GCA_004025085.1. Taxonomy (NCBI): domain Eukaryota; kingdom Metazoa; phylum Chordata; class Mammalia; order Rodentia; family Thryonomyidae; genus Thryonomys; species Thryonomys swinderianus. Next base: position 31,882 of record PVIC010016295.1, on the reverse strand, counting down.
ACCTAGCCAAGGAAGTGAGCAACCTTTTTAATGTAAACTGTAGTACTCTGAAAAAGGAGATTAAAAAGGGCATCAGAAAATGGAAAGATATGCCTATTCTTGGATAGACAGACCAGCATTGCCAGTGGCCATAATTCCAAAGCTCACATGCAGATTTAACATAATCCTGATCAAAATTTTTCACAGAGTATTGAAAATAATTTTAAAATTCAGATGGGACAAGAAAATATTTAGAAGGCAAAAAAACAATCTTGAGCAGTAAGAGCAAGGCAAGGGACATCACAATCCCAGACTTCATTATTTTTGAAAGTTACCTGAATTAAAAACTCATAGTACAAGCAAAAACAAAGCAAAACAAACAAAAACAAGCTCATAAGTCAGTGGAGAAGAACAGAAGATGCAGAAACAATGCCAGATACATGCAGCTACCTGATCTTTGACAAAATGTTCAGAAACTTTCAATGCAGGAAAAGTAGCCTTTATATAAAAGATGTTGGAAAAACTGGTTGTTCACATGCAGAAGATTGAACTCTGATACATATCTCTTACCAATATACTAAACTAAGGTCAAAATGTATTGACGATGTAAATATTAAACAGAAACAATCTATTGGAAGATAAAATAGGTCAAGTTCTTGAAGACATAGAATAAGCAAGGGGCTACTGTACATAGCCCCAGTTTCACAGAGAATAATATCAAAAATCCACAAGTAGGATCATATCCAATTAAAAATTTTTCTACATAAGAAACAACCAGTGGAGTTAAAAGACAATCTACAGTATAGGAAAAAAATTTGCCAGCTATTCTTCAAAGGACTAATATCTAGATTATATAAAGAAGTAAAATAACTAGGCCCCTATCCAAATAAAAGGCTCAGTCTAAAACTAAAGGGAATAGAAGATTTTCAGAAGAAGTATATGTGCATTAAAAAATTTAACTTTGCTGTATATTTTTAAACCATTTGAGAAATGCCAATTAAAATATTGAGATTCTATCTCGCTCTTCAGAAAGTATGGCTATCATCAGGAAATAAAATAACAAAAGCTAACAAGGTTATGGGGAAAACAGGAAGCCTTATACACTGTTGGTAGGAATGTAAACTAGTAAAACCAATATAGAAATCAGAATGGAGATTCCTCAAAACACTAAAACTAGAAATTCTACCCCTAGCTAATACTATACTATATAATTTCCTGAAAGACTTAAAGATATCATATTATGGTGGATAGGGATGCTTGTGTGAACTTCCAAAGTTGAATGAAGAAGATATAACAATTCTAAACACCCCAGTATCGATCAGTGAAATTGAAAGTGTAATTATAATCTGCCAACAAATAAAGCGCTGGTTCTGGTGGCTTCACTGATGAATTCTGCAATAAATTTTGGGAAGAGATAACACCATTATTTCTTAAACTCTAATGAAATTGAAATGTAAGCAATACTCACAAATTCATGTCTTAAAGCAACTATTACCTTGATTCCAAAAGCAGCGAAAGACCCATCCAAAAAAGAGAAGTATAGGCCAGTCTCCCTGATGAACAGCGATGAAAAAAATCCTCAGTAAGATACTGGCAAACAGAGTACAGAGGATGGTCAAAAAGATCATATACCCTGACCAAGTTTTATTCATCCTGGGAATACGAGGATGGTTCAACATATATACATCAATAAGTGCAATACGCTGTATTACCCAAATCAAGGACAAAACCATATCATCACTTGAACAGATGGAGAAAAAGTGTTTGACAAAACGCAAAAAGCATTCATGATCAAAACCCTACAGGAAACTGGAATAGATGGTCTTTCTTTCAACCTGAAAAAGCCATTTATGAAAAAACAACAGCCTGAATCACACTAAAGTATCAAAAACTGAGATCTTTCATGCTAAGGGTATAAGAAAATGCAAAAACATCACTTTTTCCTGGGTAGGAAGAACCTATATTGTTAAAATGGCCATACTCTCAAAACTGCTGTATAGATTCAGTGCAATCTCAATTGAAATCCCAATAGCATATTTCATAGTACTTGAAAATAATCCAAAAATTCATCCAGAACAAGAAGAGACCTAGAATAGCAAAAACAATTCTGGGCAACAAAGACATGGCAAGGGATATCATAATCCCCATCTTGAAATTATACTACAAAGCCACTATGATAAAAACAGCATGGTATTGGCAATGAAACAGACCTGAGGACCAACGAAAGAGAATAAAAGGTGCAGAAACAACTCTATGATATTTCCTCATTAGTACTGTGTTATTACCTTTGATTTTATTTAGTGTATTAATAAATATATATAAACTATATGACTTCTTTAATCTCAATAACCATATGTTAATATGGTTCTCTTTGTATTTTACCTATTTTATTGCATGTATTAAAAAAACCTAATAACCCCTTCCTATTATTTAAAAAATTATTATTATTTTTAAAATATTATTATTTTTTAAAAAAACAAAGCACTGATAAGTTTTCCTGCCACCTTGTGCTTTGTAATTTATATAGTGATATTTCCTTTGGTTTAGCTGAACTAAGATAAAGACCATAGTTATTATGTACTATATTCTATTTTATTCCCTCTTGACTTGATTTGTGTGTGTGCATGTATGTGCATGTATGTGTGTAGGTACACATGCTTATACATGACTTTCTTTCCTTTGAAAAGAATTCTTAGTGTTTGAAGATATAAGGCAGTGTTTACAATTACAACCCAAGGGAAAAATAGTGTTGAAAATTTCAATACTTCAGGATATCCTAACAAGAACTTGCACAACTAAAAAACGTTATTGCAAAATCCTGGCAACTAACTTTGTAACCTCACTAAATCCCTTCCAGTGCTAATAGATTTTGTTCTGCTTTAAGCCTGAGATAGCAGATCAGAGGCAAAATATTCCTTCTTAGTTATGTGCTTCTACAATCATTGTCTATAAAGGGAAAAAGGAATAAAAAAGGGGTGTGATTTTAGCTTACAACCAAGTATAATTTGCTTCTTCTGTACTTCTGAATCACACTCACCATTAGACAGCCTGTACTAATTCCTCATTAAAGGTGAGGGGAGAAATGAAAATAGTTTATTTGCATCTTTTTTTCAAATATGTTAAGACATGGAAGCTGGACGACAAAAGCTTTTGTCTCAAGTAACACTTGAAGAATTGGGACAAAAATATCTATCTCCACATTTCTTTGTGAGATTTTATTTTGCTCTTTAATTTGTTCATATTTTTGGTGTATTCTAGAAGAGAAATCATGTAATATTTACTGTTTATGTCTGATTTATTTTAATTAATAGGAAGAGGTTCAAGAGATGGAAGGGGAGATAGGAAGAGAGGAAAAGGGGACATGAAAAGAATTAAGAAATATATGTACATGTACTAACTCCCCATGGAGAAGGTAATTACTGTGTTCTACTAACATGTTCTAAAAAAATTAAGAAAAAAGCTGCATCAGAAGTTAAGAAAGAACTTGCTCAGGAGCGACAGAGATTCAGATATCTGCACTGATATTGGATACTTCATTGTGCTGGCTCTAATCTGATGGGAATGCGTTCATACAGCTTATCTTTAAAATTCACCATGAAGTAAGTGTATCCAGAGGACCCAAGGGTTCTTACGCATCTTACTTTGCAACATGGGAAAGTATCATTTAGAAATTTATCCCTTGTCTCATTCAAGGTCAGGTATGATTGAGGTTGTGGAGTGTGCTCAGCTTGGGGTATGCTATCCTCAACCTTTCTCACCAGGAAAATGAATTTCTGTCATGGAAGAAAGGCACTGCAGACTTCATTGATAGGATTATCTTTTTAGGAAGCTCTGGAGACTCATGACACAGGTGTCAGAGTGTCCTCAGTAGGACAGCATGATATGGACAAACTGATGTGCCTGTTTATAAGGGAAAAGAGCACGATTCCAAACAATCAGAGCAGAAGAACCAGAAGGAATTCAGAAGCACTTAGGTTTGTGTAAGAGGCGCCTTTAGGACATGGCATCTAGAGAATTCGCATCTCAAGAATGAGAGTGCTGAGGATAGTGGGAGGAGGATTTGCCACTTTCCAGTGATTTCATGAATGCTGGACAGAGGTGAAAATGAAGAAATTAAATAAACCCTGGTTTTTCTAAGCATTATGTATGGGACGCTTTTGGGTATTTCCACAAATGGCTGGTCTATAGAAAGAATGGGAAACTTGTATTTGCCTATATAGGTGGAGGCAATGAGCCAGTAGAGTCTGAATTATTTCTGTTAATGTTCCTTTTCACAGGCTGGCGGGGACCTGGGGAAGTTTGGATTATATAAAGATAAATTAGAGGTAGTCGACTGTGAGACATCTTTTTAAGCAATAGAGCCTTTTAAAATGTGGAATTTGGAGATATTTTATCTTTTCCAAGGAATTTTCCAACATTGTGTGTACAATAAACAAACGTCTGTTGGTTAAATGAAGGAATAAACACAAAAAGGCTAATTTTAAGGTTGATCAGGCTAATTTCCACATAATATCCATTTCAACCAACCAGGAGAATGTCTTCTGCATTTGAGTGTCAACAAAACAATTATTCATGTGTAAATCAGAGAAAGAATAAAGGAAAGGAGAGCAAGAAAACTGGGAGACTCATCCAAACAGCCAGGTAATGTTCTCCTTCTGCATGAACATAATACCCACATGTCTTGTCCTCCACTACTTTCCAAGTCTGCTTTCAATAATTTAGGATTCCTATTGAAGACTTTTCCTGGATTCCCATTCACATATTTGCCAGTGTTCAGTATTGTTAGGATTCAGAAAGACAAAAGTAAATGTAGTTAAGTAGCACTATAAATTTTTCTTTTTTCAAAAAAGGGAAAGCACCATAGAAAATTCTTCTTAAAATGATTTGCAGAAATTTAATAATCATTTATAGTTTACTGGGTAAGTAAGAAACACACTGGCCAAGAGTCAGAGGGTTTTATGAACTTCTCTGTCAACCTGGTTATGTACATCTCTGATAATTCTAGGAAATGCCAGTAGTTAGAGGTGAGTGACCATCTACATTCTCTACCCATTTGCAATAAAAGGTCAAATTCTACCTCTTACACAGACATTTAGTAAGTAAACAGACATCCACTGGTCAGGTGATGAGTTCTTTCATTCAGTTTAGGCAGTTCAATGAGTGTCTGACTCCCTAATAATTTTTAATGATCCAATAATACCAGTATAAAAACCTTATTCTGGTCAGTAAGATACTGTTATGCTTATAACTGTGATCAGTCAAACAGAAATCTCTCACCTCAACAGCTGAACCTGAGACCATTTGAGGATCCAGTCTCAGGAGCCCATGGCTTCAGACTACATCTTACAATCCATTTGTGCAAAGATGAGATCTTTCTATATAATATTTTAGCCAGTTTACATATATATATATATATATGCATTAAATATGTACCTGAGAGTTATGTAGAACATGAATTATGCCAAGATTGTCTAGCTAAATGGTTAACAAACATTTGTTTGGTAAATGTTTGGGCAGTAAATATTGTAGGCTTTTCAAATGCACATTCTTCTGCAGCGTCTAGGTGGCAAAATCTGTGCCCCAGAGGGCCTGTCACATTATAACAGTTCAAAGCCTACCATAGAAAATATGGAAGGAAAGGTAAGGACTTTTCTGGCACTTTTTTAAGGGTGATGACATTTGAATTTACTCACTCTATGAAATATTACTTTTCTTTTGACTTTTCAAACATTCCAGACTGGATGACATTAGAGGTTAAATAATTATGTTGGAGACTAATAGAGCTATTCTTAACAATCACGTTAAATTTTAGCTACATGCCATGTACATTCATGTTTATACGGTTGTTAAAGATGTTTTTCTATGGAAAGAGACCATTCATGAGGTTTCATTCTTCAGTGAGTTTTTGAGGAGTTGCTTTATATCCTTCACAGTTCCTCATTTAACATTTACTCATAAGCTGACAATATGATTTAAGCAAACACCTTCAAATAACTCTGGACTTAATTTGATAGATGCTTATCTAACTAGAAGGTCCCAATTCAACAAAGTGGTGAGCAGAAATAGGACTTTTTTTTACCAAGTTGATAGCCACAATGGCATTTCAAACATATGGAACCCCTTATCACACATTAATCATACAGTACACATGTACTTTTCAAATGAGAAAAAATGAAAGAACTTTATTTGCCATCGTATTTGTTTCATCATGAAGGTGATATCTGAGATTTAGATTTATAACCTCATCTATTCAAACTTTAAATTCCACTGAAATTTTCAAAATGCTTTCCAGAAAATTCTTTCTGATAACTATCATGTATTCATAAAATTGAGAATAATATATATATATAATATATAGTATAGGTATAATAAATATATATATATATATGAAATAATATTTAACAAAGAAAATTGTTGAAGTAATTCTGAGCTTGAAATTATGAGCCACTTCAAAGTAGTCACTGAGTGGTATTTGGTCCCCATAGTTCAGTATGGGCACCCTTCTTCTGGGCTGTACTAACTTAAAGACAGTGTCTGAAATTTGTAGCATGTGCCCTGTGCCCAGAATAGAAGTGAAAAAAGTATTAATTAGAGAACATGTGTTTGCAAGAGTTGATTTGCGAATGATTTATTTACTATTTTCATCATTTTATAAAATTTCCAAGGAGAGTTAGATGACATTGTCCATACGAAGCACAGTCAAGTTTAATTCTGAATATTTTCAGTGTTTTCATGCTTTTCTCTTCAAAATTATGCTTGTGGATTTTCTTTTAGGAATGACCAGTCACCCTTTCAAGTGCAGAGGATCTGAGCTGTCCAGGTCCAGGAGCACCGTTCCCTTTGCCTTGCTCTAACCAGTTCCCTTCTTTTCATAGAATATAATGTAGAGGGGTCTCTTTGACATTGTCCAAAGAGCCTTGCCTGTATCATTGTTATTATTTTATGGTTGCTTTGTCTTATCAGGTTTTAGGATGCTCTGAGAAACGACTAAAAGGCTTTAACCTCTAGATCAGCATGATCAAGTTTTAAAATGTGTATTGATACCTGATGCTGAATTTCATTGTGAAGAACTCAGCACCAAATGAATCATTAACATGAGGAGCTAATCTAATAAAAAACGAAATAGAAATAAGTTTATACTTAACTGAAAGAGTAAAGATATCTTTAATTTTTTTTTTTGAGGCAGGGTCTCGCTTTGTAGTTCAGGCTGGCCCTCAGCTCACTATGTAGCCCAGGCAAACCTGGAACTCAGCAATCCTCCTGTCTCTGCCTTCCGAGTGCTGGGATTACAGGCGTGAGCCACCATGGCCAGTACTGTGGTATATGGTATGTGGTATTGATTGCTGGTGGGCATGAGTCACCACGCCCAACATTGTATGTGGTTACTAGGATCGAACTCAGGACCTTGCGCTTGCTAGGCAGCCACCGGAACCACTGAGCTAAATCTCTGGCCCAAGGTATCTTTAAATTTTATAAATTAACACATGTATTTTATGCAGGACCTCACCAAAAATACACAAAATACACTACTGAGCTATTTCTTATGTTTCATCTAAATGTTAACAATGAATAAATTTTAATTACATAATTCATATATATTTGTTCATTTCTTTGAATTTTTGAAACAAAATAATTTCAAATTTTCATTGGAAGGACAATGTTACAACCTTATAACTTCAAAAATATTTACATAATTCTGACTAAAGCACTACTTACACAGCCCAAGTTCTTCTCTCAAACTGGGTGCTTTACTTAGAGGTAAAAATGTTCAATGGATGTTTTGTTATCTGGGGTGATGGTACTTCTGGTGCTGCTTCTTTCTCAGATTTCAAAGGCAAAGTTAATCCTTTCCCACAGCATTTCCTGAAGTTACCAGGGCACAGGGAATACCCACAGATTCCAGCATATCAATTGCTCACACCTACACGCATATACAGACTTACGCAATTATGTAAGCAAATTCTTTGCCACGGGACAAGGACAGAGTTTTGCTCCAGATCAAGGTGCTTACTAACACAGGGCCTGGTTTTGATTCACCCAGTCTGGATTCATAACCCTTCACTCTTCTGTACTAATGGGATCAAAAGCTGGTCACAGCCAAGCACTTAGAGCTTCTGTCTGTTCATCAGCATTTCGTTTCCTCTCTTGGTTTCACAAAGTGAGAAGTCCAAACCACTTAGGCTGGCACACTATGCCCCTTGTGACCTATGTCCCCCATCTTTCACTCTCATGGGCTCATCTCTCACCATTCCTCCTGGTATCCATCAACCAGGCACCTGGCGGTGAACAGAATTCCCCAGAATGTCAGTGCTCACACTTCCCTCCCTGAATTCACTGATCTTTACTGTGTGTGTGCTCATTTATACCTCTACGCCTTGCTCACTCTGACTAACCCCAAAACCTCATGTAAGAACATGTCTTCTAGATCACTGATGGTGAACGTTTTAGGGATTTCAGCGTTAGCGATCATCCAGGTGCAGCACACGTGCCATAGGTTCACCACCAATGCTGCAGGCTCTTTCTTTGCCTTGGATTCCAGCCCACACCCAGCCTGCATTTCTAGCCCTGTGTTCTTCCATCAAAGCCTTTCTCCAGCCATGCCACAGTCAACTGCTAACATCTCTCATTTCTTGGAGGCTGGCAATTCACTCTTGGTGTTTACCTTTTTGTCCCCTGTTTCTTATCCAAGAGGAACATAATAGGGGTTAGTGAATAAATAAATAAAATCACAGGGCAAAAAATTGAATCTGCTTGGTAAAGCTCTGCTGCGTGACTAATTTTCTAAGAACATTTTGTGATGATACAGTGTTACTACTCCTAACTTGTGTATGGAACTGGTAGAGATGAAGCTTTCCAGTTAATAGAAAAACACTTTGTAGACCTTTATGTGATAGTTCAAGGATTCATACCTTTCTACAGTTTTCTATTAAACATTTTTAGAAATATTTTAGACAATACTATCAATTCTAGTTGACCTCCTAAAGATCTCTTTCATTCTCTTGGTACTTTATTGATGAAACTCACTAGTGGATCAGATAAAGTTCTGATTTTTTTTGAACTCATTTTTCACTGTTAAGTGACAGACACCATGTATACATACATATGTATAACATGGTATGTTTGTGGATATAATCTTCTAAGCTAGTCAGCATCTTAGTTTGCTGACTTAGGATCTTTATGACTCTATTTGTTGTTATTAATATCTAGGTTAAAAAGTATTTAATACTGTATAGGATGTTTACTCACATATATTTTTGCCTAACTGAATTATTTTCTTTTCACTGAAATTCTGTGCTACAGTATCACACTAAGTGAGACGCACAGAGTTATGGCTTATGCCAAATCACCAGAGGCACAGCTCTGACTCAAACAATAGTAGTTACACAGAAGCCATGCTTCTGAGCATAAACCACTCAGATATGAAAAGAAAACACCATAAAGAGTTAAGATAATCACACAAAAACAGTGGTAGGAGTCAGTGACTGTCAAGCCACATAGGTTGTGATTATTCCCATAGTGTTTTCTCTAACTCTGTGACTGTTTCTCTAACTCTGCTTTCTCTTTCTGTGACCTTCAACCGTTCATCACATTTCTCTGAAATATATTCAGTTATTTCTGAGCCTACTATGTCACTAACCTATATCTAAATCTATTCCTTTGGGGCATACTTATCTGATAATAATTGGGCATAATGGGCTTTTGTATGACATGAACTGGCTTGCTCTTGAAAAACCTGTCTATCTACAAAGACATCTGTCTCACAAGTGCTGTGTGACATCTGTCACTCTCCTTGTCTCTGTGGTGGGGACTCTGCCACTGTGATAGCTTTCTGAGAGTCTCGTTATCCTCACTGCCATGTTGGAGTCAGGGCTCATACCAAGAAAACTCCTACCAGTGCCACCTACACCTTGAACCCCACATCCCTTGCTCACATGTTTATAGCTATCTTCTTGCTTTCAAACTCATGATTGTTAGGCACTGTTCAGACAGAATGGTCACTAGTAGAGATTTTAGGGGCCTCAACATGGAAGGCCCTTGTTGAATGAAAATGAGCTCTTTCCTTCTGTGCTTCATTCAGTTAAATTGATATCAAATCTTAGAAGCCTCGCTACTCAAGTCTCACGTGTAGTTGAGTTAATTAGCTCTTAGAGCATCTAACCTCCAGCTACTTGTTCTAAGTTTATGGAAATTAAACCAGTGAGGTTATCTGGGTAGCATATATTTTGCTAAGAACCTTTAGCTCCCTTCTGAAATTACTCCCTCCTGTTGAATGCTATCTTGGTAAATCCAGAAGCCAACATCAGGATCCTGGTAATAAATATATCTTGGATTCAAGCTGGGTCCTTAAAAAAAAATCACTAAATGTTTACAGAAAAATCGTAGGAATGGATAGCACAGTCCTTTCCTCCTTGATGGCACATAGCAGTGTGTGTGTGTGTGTGTGTGTGTGTGTGTGTGTGTGTGTGTTTAGCAAGGTGTAAAGGAGGTATGATGTCGATCAAGGTATGATTATAAAGGTGAGCACAAACCAGAAAGCACAGACTGCAGTAACACCAAAGGAGTTTTTGCATTTTGGGATTCTTAAATGTGCTCATGTAAGGAAGATAACACTAAACAAAGATGGCTGCCAATGTGAACTGGTTGGTTTGTGTGTGGGGCTTTTGACTGCTTAACACAAAATCCTTCTAGGTACCATGACTATGAATAGACAAAAGATCACTGAAGACAGATTCCCAAGACACATGTCTTAGGAGACATAGCATTTGACTCCCTGCAGGAAGCTTGCCAAGGTGGTACGTACTGTGGTAGCCACGAAGTTTGCTGTACATCAGGAAGGAGTAAATGAACGCCACTCTGTTCCCTGCGACACTGGGCCAGCTGCATTTGCCATACTGCGAGGAAGACTCTGGCTGAAGCAGGAGCACAAATAACCTCCTTTCACTGCAGAGTAAAAGCTGGAATGAAATTTATTTAGGATGGGCCCAGATTCTTAATTGGACAGGTGTGTGCGAAAGCTCTGGCTGTGAGCACAGCATGTTCTACCATAGAACTTTTCTGTCAACATCCTTTCAGCACTTCCTGTCAGGCTCACCTTAACTTTGTTGGGTCAGACTCCAGCAGGTGGTAGGGCTAGCAGAGAATGACAGGAACACAAAGTTGTGAAAAATCAAACACCAACCCACAGAAGTGATGTTTGCTTCCTTTTCTCAAGTTCCCAAAGGCCAAATGGAGGAAAAAGCAGAAGTTCTCAGCTCTTACTTCTCCAGGAAATGCTGTGCTGACTCACTATATGTTGATCTTGATGTATAACATTTCTGTCAATACCTTGCAGTTTTGTGGAGAACAGATTTAGGGATGGGAAGGAGGGTCAAAGGAAAAGAGAAGGTGAGAGTTTTTAATTATTGAAGAGAGAACCACTGGGAGACTGAGATGAAATGAAAAATAATTGCTTTCAATGATGAGAATGCCAAAGAGGAAAGTAAGGAAGGAGAAGAAAATAAGCTTCTGCTCAAGAAACATTACTTATAAGGGTCCATAACAGGTTTTTGGAACATCAGTATTCTTCTTTCCTCTCACTTCACAACCCCTCCTTAAACAGAGTATTGTACTCCATTCCTTCTCAGACAATTTAATTTATTAAGGGACTAGTTACTGGATTTCACTTTGTTTCTGGTGTTGACATCCACTGGATAACTCTGAGTGTTTCCTATTGCTTTTGACTTCCTAATTTTCCCCCAATGTAAGACTAGATTAAGAATACTAGGCTTTCACTGAGAATAGATGTAGACAGTAAGGCCTATAAGAAATGCCAATGGAGTAGGGTCTAACTAAGCACAGAAAGTTATTATTGATGCTATTTTGGAAGGCATTCATGATTATGAAGGCTGGGAACAAGGCCAAATTGAAACTGCATCAACTTTTCTCCCCCCAAAATTAAGTAGTTGCAATTTATCACTCATTAGAAATAATGTCTCCAACACCGTATGTTCAGTGTGAAGATTAGTCATGTGGTTCTCAGGTAATTAGTACAATCAGATGCTCTGAGTGTAACACACCTCTAAGAACCATGTGAACTCCCACCCACCCAGCCACGGCAGCTGGGTGGGCCAGAACCCAGATGCTGCTTCATACCTCTGCCATGCTGGCTCTCTCCATGTCTCTTGCGTATAGCAGCTGCTTCAGGAATAACGAGGTACTCCAGGCCTAGTAAAAAGCTTCCAGCTTCCAGCTTCCTGCTGAATCTTCCAGCTGTAGAAAGGCACTGATCATCTCCTCCAAAGATCTGCAGTTACAGAGGAAGTTAGATTCAACTTGGCAGCCTCCTGTGAATTCTGTGCAAAACTTAGCTTTGCTGATACACTGTGGCTTTGGACTTTGCCTACGACAAGGTTATTGGACCTCATCTGGTTTTTATGAAGACCATATTGTACAAGAGTTTTAAATGTGCTATATGAAAAGTTGCTCCCGAATAGATTTGTTTTGTAAAGTTTAATTTCATTTTGTAGGTAGAATTGTCATTTCCTCACCTTTGTGTTTTCTAGTAAAGTAGCTGAAATAAAAAAATAGAGCTTTACAAATAATTCTGGCAAAAGATTTAAACTTACATGGAAGTGAGAAAATAATGGGGAAAGCCTGGAGGAGAAGATATAGGAAAGCAAGTGATTAGGAGAAATAAGGAATCAAGTTTCTGCACATGGTTTGGTAAGATCATAAAGGAAACTACTGGTGTGCAATAATGATGATAGTATTAATAATCACTGCAATAGTTAACACTGAAGTTCTTATTCTGCTTACACACTAATTCGCAGTGTTTCACATAACCTTCAAATAATTTTGTACAACAGCTTATTAGCTCCATTTTAGGGTTAGTGCTAAAGACTGGAGAGAGTCAGAATTTCAGGAAAATGGCCAGAGATTTAGCTCAGTGGTTCCGGTGCCTGCCGAGCAAGCTCAAGTTCCCTGGTTTGATCCCCAGTAACCACATACAACAATACCGGGTGTGGTGTCTCACGCCTACTAGCAATCAATACCACATACCATTATGCCAGGCATGGTGCCTCATGCCTGTAATCCCAGCACTCAGAAGGCAGAGGCAGGAGGACTGGTCTGAGTTGGAGGTTTTACTGTTCTACATAGTGGAGCTAGCCTGAGCATAGGGCCAGCCTGAACTACAAAGGGAAACCCTGTCTCAAAATAGAATTTCAGGAAAAAAGTATTTTTCATCCATGCTCAGAACTTTTTTCTATTTTGTATACTATCACTTTCTAATAAAATATTCTTTGGCATTGTGCCCTTTAAGCAAGGGCCCACAGCTGGTATAGGAGCCTGAGATCATGAACAAATGGGGGAAGTCATTGCTGGAAGGCAGGGCCATGAAGCAGGTGTCTACTTGTTCAAATCCTGGAAGGGACTATTTATTACAATGTGATCCAAATGTATTATACACAATGACACTCAATATTCTGCAAAATTAATAGGCACTGATAACAAAAGAAAACATTAAATTCACTTGTAATTTATACATAAACATTGAAATTGTACACATATAAGGGGGAAAGGTAATTCTAAAATGATGAAGTTTATTGTTCATAAATTACATACCAGTAAAGCAAAAGTAAATCCATAGTTGCTTCCCTGGAAAAACAAAATACAAGACAAACAAAAAACAGTCATGAGGCTGGAGATGTAGTTCAGTGTTTCTGGCATCTGCCTTGCAAGAGCAAGGTCATGAGTTTGAGCCCAGGTACAAAAAAGAAAAAGAAAATGATGGTTAAAAACAGTCATAGTGACATGATCAGAAGAGCTCAGCCTCTATTTCTCCTCTCCAGTACTTCTTTTCACGTATTTAATTTTTTTATTGTGTTGGTTTCCAGCACTAAAAACTTATAATCTAAGTAGTATAGGATATGTTTTTCAGCTGCTTCAAATTCTGTAGGAAACACAGCCATGTTTATTCAAAGAGTATTTACACCAAAGTTCCCGCTAATTTAAATTATTCTAATAAAAGTCATCCGTGCTTTGTCTTAAAATATTTTTCTTCCACTTCTTGCATTTCTCAGCAAAACTTCCTACCCCTCACAAGTGATTTGATAAGTAACATAACACAAAATTTTAAAAGTTGTGTATTACAATCATAATTAACAATATTTCTACAGCTGTTTAGAATATTTTACCTCAGAGAAGGTGAGCTTCCTGAAAATGAGACTGAAAAGTCATCAGTAATTTATCTTGAGAGTATAACATGGTAAAAGGTACATAATAAGTGTCTATGCAGTCAATGAATGTACATTTACTTAGACGTGACAAAAGCAGCCACTCCATATAAAATCTGGAATTTCTACTCCTCTTTCCATTTTCTCATTATTTCAGTCTTTTGTGATATGTATGTTTTCTCACATCAAGTATCCCAACTACTTTTATTTCGTTCTCTAGACTTCATCTTCCCCACAAACTCAACGCAGCACTGAACAAGTTACAACGCCAGGCCCTTAGGGACTCAGACTCCTCAATACCCCGTCAAGTCAGGGGGATGCATGATGCAAGATGGCGTCCACAGAAAGAAAGTCAAGATCTAAAGATATGGGGTAGTTTCTTTGGTAGCACTAAGTGGACAAAGAACACATCTTTCCCAGCTCTAAATCCTGATTCTTCCTCATATTTTCCTAAACACATTTTAAAGCTTCCTCTCCTTTTGCCTAGATATAACTTACTGAGCCTGTTCAATATCTTACTTGAATCTAATTCACTTTCTTAATTATGTCTATATTTTTAGACCTAAAAACATTACTGCCTGCTATCATAAGTGATTTTTAAATCAAACATATCATTTTATATTAGTCTAGATGTAGAGTTGAAAAGGTAGTGTTTATATTTCCCATATATCTTGTACCAGTTTTACTCAGTGTTAGCATCTTACCTCAGTCTGGTAATTTTCTGTAATTAATGAACAAAATAGTGACATTATTTTTGATTAAAGTCCTTACTTTTTTTTAGTTTATACCCAATGCCGTTTTTTCCTTTTGATGCCAAGATCTCATCTAGCATACCACATTATTTCAGGTATCGTGATTCTTCTTGTCTGAGATTTTTATTGATATTATTGTTGATGACTCTGACAGTTTTGACACACTTTGGTCATGTACTTTTTCGAATGTCCTTGATTAAGACTTGCCTGATATTTCTCCTTTGATTAAGCTGAGGGTGTAGTTTTGGGTGAAGCAGATCTCAGAAGCAGCATGACATTCTCATCACACCATATCAAGAATTCACATTATCAGTGTGACTTTATTAACCTTGATCAGCTGGCAAAGGTAGTGTGGGTGAGGTTTTCTATGAAGTTCCCCTTTCATCTCTTAGGAATGCCAATCTGCCCAGACCCTGCTTATAGAGAGAGAAGTTATGCTGCATCTCCATTAGGGAACAGTATCTACTCAAATTATTTAGACTATTTCAGCATGGGAGAAGTGTTTCTCTTTTTGATTTATTATTTTATATTTCATTCTATAAAAGAACTAAATAAGGACTAAAATGGATGAAAGATATTTAGAAGTTGGAAGCTACTGTTCAGATGGAAAGGAGAACAAGGAAAGGAAAACAAGGAAAGGGGGAGGGGGAAGGGAAGAAAGGAGAAGGAATATAAGAAAGAATAAATGAAAACTGACCTGTGTCACCTACTGGTACAAATTCCCCAATGTTGTGTGTGATTGTGAGCTATGTATAAAATGTACCAATAAAGAATTCAATTAAAAAAAGAAAGGATAGATGGAAAATGGAAACAGCTTTTCTAAATAAGAAGGGGAAAATGATTGAGGGAGATAGATGATGAAAGGTACAAATTCTCTATGATGAGTGTGATTGTTATATATATCAAAACTGTACCAATAAAATTAATTTTAAAAATTTAAAAAGAATTTTGGGTATTTCCCAAGAAAGGAAGGACACTAAAGAAGAATTGTGTGAAAGGAAAAATGTTAGGCCATACTTAGTTGGCCTAACAGATGAGAGTTTATTAAAAAGATTAATACAAAACTTTTACTTATGAATGTTTATATATAATTGAGATGGCAATAAAAATGCAAGAGATAAAAGGCACAAATTAGGAATATTTTATTAATATAAAGTTCTTGCATATCTATAAAGTGTCATAGTATTACCTGAAAGTGAGCTTGAACTAGTTGTAAATGTATTTTGTAAAGTTTGGGGGAATTACTGAGAAAAAAAAAAACTCATAACTGATATACTGAGAGAGTAGAGAAAATAAAATTTTAAAAAATATTTTAATCAAAAAGTAGAAAAAAATGGAAGCTAAAATGGAAATAAAGGAAACAAGACATAGTAACAGACATGATATATATTAATCAAATTGTATAAATAATCACCTTGAATGTTAAAAGTCTAATTTCACCAGATGAAAAACAGAAATTTTCAGAGTAGGTCAGAAGTGAGACCAAACTTTACATTGTCTACAAGAAAAGCACATGAAACACAAAACTGCATATTAAAAGTAAATTGATGGAAAATAAAGAAGGGAATGAAAAAATTTGATAGTAAAACAAAAAATGAAAACAAAGCTTACACATATAAGGAATGTGGTTGATAGGGTGGGCAGAGGAAAGGGAAAAAATGAGAATCAAGACATGTACAAGATACATTTTTTACTTTGAATGTGATCATAATGTGTATGTAAAATGTGTCAACAAACTCAAGAAAAAGTAAATGGATGGAGAAAAAGTATACCATGTTAATGTTAATCAAAGCAAGACAAATGGAAACAAAAAGATAGTTGTGTTAATTTCAGAAAGAGAGGACTTTATAGAAAGGACATCTATTGGGGATAAAGAATCACATTACATGATTATAAAGTGGTTCATTCTAGAAAATATAGAAATCCTTAATGGATATTGATCTAATGATATAATGTCAAACTGCATGAGAGAAAAGTAGAACATTACAAACAGAAATACATCAATTGGATATTATATTGGAAGACTTAGAACCTCTCTATCTGACATGGACAGAAACAGCAGACAGAAAATTAAGAGCATAATGTTACTTGATAACATAGCAAACATCTCAGAATAATTGATTTTTTAATCATGAATGGATGTTGGGTTTTGTAAAAAATTTACTGCATCTACTAAAGTGATCATGGGATTTTTGTTCTTGTTTCTATTCATGTATGGTAAATTGAACTTGGTGTTCATAGGTTGAGCCGTCCTTGCTTCATTCCTGGGATGAAGGCTGCTTTCTCATGTTGTGTGATCTTTTTGATGATTTGCTGCCTTATTTTGCCAGTATCTTGTTAACGATTATTGCAGCTATGTAACCAGAGAAATTTCCCTACAATTCTTTCTTTTGGTTAGAACTCTGTTTTTTATATCAAGACAATAATAACTTTCAAGAGAGATTTAAGAAGTGTTCTTTCCCTCTCAATTTCATTAAAAAGTTTGAAGGAAACTTCCCTGAATGTTTTGTAGAATTCAGCTGTGAGTCCATTGTGCCCAGGGCTTTTAAAATTGGTGCTGTTTGGTTTCTCTTTCAACTTCATTGATGACTATTGGGTTATTTAAAATATTTTAACTGGGTGTGGTGGTGCTGTAATCCCAGCACTTGAGAGGCTAAAACAGGAGGATCGCCATGAGTTTGAGGCCAGCCTGGGCTACATAGTGAGTTTAGGGCCAGACTGAACTACATAGTGAAATTGTCTCAAAAAAAAAAAATATCTGGCCTGGGATTTAGCTCAAGTGGTACCGCACTTACCTTGGAAGCACAAGGGCCTGAGTTTGATCTCTAGTACTGAAAAAAGAAAAAAGATATTTAAATTTTCTTGGTTAAATTTTGGCAACTCCTATGGGTATAGGAATATCTATAATCCAGTTTTTTAAATATATGTTTGTAAAGTAGTTACTAATGATTTTCTATATTTTGATACTGTCTATTATGATTCCACTTTTTGGATTTCTATTTCCATTTTATTTTTCTATTTCCCCTTTTTTCCCCTTTGGTAAGATTGATTAAGGGTTTGACTATTTTATCTATTCTTTCAAAGAACCAACTTTTTGATACATTGATTCTTTCTTTTGTTTTTCACCTCCATTTCTTTACTCTGATTGTTGTAATTTCCTTCCTTAGACAAGCTCTGGGTTTGGGCTGTTGTTTTTCTAAGAATTTAAGATGCACAATTAGCTTATTTATTTGGGATCACTCTATTAATCTCATTATATACTTCCCTCATAGAAGTGTTTTCACTGAATCTCATAAATTCTGGAATGTTGAACTGACATGACCATTTAATTCTAGAAAGATTTTTTTTTTAATTTTGCCCTTAATTTCCTCTGTGAACCATTGATTATTCAGAGGGGGTTACTTTTCACATGCTTGCATAATTTCTAAGATTTCCTTTGCTATTGATTTCTAGCTTCACTGCATTGTGATCTGATAATATCCATAGTAAAATTTTGATTCTTTTGCATTTATGCAAGTGTGCTTTGTCAATTAATATGTTGTCTATTTTGGAAAAAGCTCCATGTACAGCCTAAAAAGAATATGTATAATTATGTTGATGTTTATCTGTTCTGTTATGTCTATTATACTTATTTTTATAAAGTTGGGCACACTGTGGTTTGATGAATATATGTTTAATTCCTATTTCTTCCTGTTAAATTATTCCATTAACTAATGTGTAATGTCTGTCTTTACTTCTTTTATTGTGCTTTGACTTGAAGTCCACTTTGAAAATATGATAGCTAGTCCTGCTTGTTTTCAGTTCCTCCTTCATGGAATATTGCTTTTTGTCTTTTGATGTTTATGAATTTCTTTTGTATTAAATGTGTTTGTTGTATATATCATACTTTTGGATTTTGTTTCTTGATATATTCTGCTGATTTGAGTCTCTTGACTTGTGAATTTAGTCCATGTATCTTCATAGTCATAATTGACAATTATTGACTTGTTTCTGTCATTATCTTAATTTTCTGTTTCTGTTTTGGTTTCACTTCTTGCTATATAATCGCTCACCTCACTCATTTATTCATTTTTTCAGAACTTTTGACATTTTCTCTGCATTTCAGAGCTACATTTTCTCTTTGTAGGATGTCCTTGAGAATTTTTTGACTATTAATTTAGTGGTCATGAATTCTTTAAAATGGAATTTATTTCTTCATCAGTTTTGAGACATAATCTTGCAGTCTGGGTCAGAAGTTGTTTTCTTTAAGAGCTTGAAACTTTTTGTTTTATAATCTCCTTACCTTTAAGATCTGTTTTTAAAATTCTGTTATAATTCTGAAAACTTTAACTTTGTAGATGATTCATTACGTTTTCCTGTTTCTGGAGAGAGAGAGACAGAGAGACAGAGAGAGAGAGAGACAGAGAGGGAGGGAGAGAGAGGGAGGAAGGGAGGGAGGGAGGGAGGGAGGGAGGGAGGGAGGGAATGTGTGTGTGTGTATGTGCAAATGGCAAATTTGCAAATTTTTTGGCTCAGTGCCTTGTTTTTAAGGAGCAAGCTATATTATTGTCTATGACTCCCCAGGCAATTCAGGTATTGGTATACAGAGAAAACCAACTAACAGCAGTACTGTGCTTTTCTATGATAGTAAATTCAGCAACAACGATGGCATCAAATGTTGAATGGATATTAACAAACCTTAGTGACCTCTAATGAACAGCTCTTGACCAAAGCGAAAAGGACTCTGAGATTACTGAAGACAATTAGGCCGCCCTTACATTGGTGTATATTAATTCAAAGCACTGATTTCTCCTGAGTGTTGGCAGCAGTGCCAGAGCCCAAAGACACCGCTAGACTGAAGGCCTCCTTCAGTACTGCTTCTTCTGATGATGACCTCCTACAGCAGAGCAGAACATCTGCAATCTTCCTGATCTGATCCTGGGCCTTCCATGAGATCTCAGGAGGTCCCTTCTTAGTTCTTGTTTTCTCAAACCCTATCTCACCAGGATATCTTTCACTTGGTTTCTGTGGAAGTGTACTGCTTCAGTCCTGAAACAACTCATTGGTGCTGTTCCCTTCAGTCACATCTGTTGGTTGTCAACTCTGTTAGTCTGTGTTGTGGAGAATTCAAGGACTGGAAGGGAAGCTCACAGCTCCTAGGCTTTCCTGGGTAAGGGGTGGGGTCCTTACAGCTGATAGGATCTAAGATATCATTTCAAATTTCTGAAGCAAAATGAATTTCATTCCTAAAAACAAAAAAGTTGGATATTTTGCAACTTTATTAAGCTACACTTGTTTTTGGCTCATAGTCACAATTCTTCTTTGTGTAATTTGAATTTACTTAATATATATTTATCAAGGATCTATCTATCTATCTACCTATATATATAGATATGTATCTCTCTGTATATATATATGTAGATATATAGAGAGATATATACATATAGGTATATATAGAGATATACATATCTCTATATAGGTAGATATATATATATAGATAGATAGATATAGATATCTATATATAGAATCACTAGGCTTAGACTTAGTTTTCTATGACTAATACGTGTGGCCTTTGATACATTTTTTGACATTTTAATTTTTAAAATTTCTGTCCACATTAGTAAAAGAAAACTATCTTCATAGTGTTGTTGGAAGCTCAACTGAATCTATTAATACTACTGGAAACACATTCATATTTAAGTTATAATATTTTATTAAGTGCTACAAGTAGTACTTGAAAGGTAGGCTTTATGATCATTTTCCTCAGAATTTTACAACATACTTAAGAGAAATGAGATATACCATCTAGGAAAATTTAAATTGTAGCACAAGGACACTCTGTGATTAAAGAAGCAATGAGGGGAAGATACTTAGCACCATCATAAAAATGTTTCATTATAGATATCTCTCATCTTTTCTCTCAATTCTTCTTATTTTCCTAAGTTCTAGGATTAGAATCCTTGATCTTGAAACAGAATAGATGTCAGGGCTACAGAGACCTAGTTTCTAATCAGCTTTTGACACTCAACATATTAGTTTGAATTTCAGTTTTCTTTGCAATACATTAAAACAATTATTTTGTGATACTCTCTGTAAATAAGACATACTCTTAGCACATGGGAGACAAAATACCATCTCTAACATATAAACAACATTTTGTTTCTGATAAGAAATTTTCTGAGAACTTCAGGTATTTGGTTACTTGATAGATGAAAAATATGAGGTAGAGAACTTGATGATCTGCCAGAGAGTATGTAGCTAGGATACAATTAAGGAGGAATTAAGACAGGATACAAAGAGTACAGTTGGCACAAGGACTGTAACAACTAATAACTTCAATTATAAAAATTAAGAACTTACAAGTTATAAATAAATAGGAACTACACAATGAGTGGGAAGGTGTGGGAAATTTCATGCTAAGTAATTTTAAGAACATTCTGCTTTCCTTGAAAAAAATGGACATGAAATTTCAGTGACAGTACAAACAGGATAAGTATTAAATCATATTTTAAAACTGATAGATGTATTCATCATTACTCTGATATTCTTACATTAAAATATTAAGATTTATATCTGATTTTATACTTTTTAAACTATGAATCTTTGAAGTAAATTTCTATTTCAAAATTAATTTCTTAGAAAAATATTGTAAAATCATAATTTCAGTCTTCCTTCTAAAAATTTCTCAAGAGGTAAAATTCCAAACTCACATGTCACAATGACATTATTGAGAATTTATATTCAGTCTATGTAATTACATAACATCAAAAATGCTAAGAAAATTTGTTTACGTGAAGTTTATGTCCTTGACGGGAGGAGACCCAAGGCAGATGATTGGGGTTTGCCCTTTATTCTTGCCCTGACATGCTGTCAGTGTCTTTCATGTTTTCTCTGTGCTAAGTACACTCTGATTAACTGAACACCAGCCTTTCTCTTTACAAGCTTTGGCTGGGCACTGTGGAACTGATGGTGCAGCGGTTTATGAGATTTTGAACACTCTCCGCAGATAGTCCTTGGCTCACTGGACACTTCTTCCGGGGATTCATAGGAACAATGGGAGCTCTGGGCCTGCTGATTTTGGGGGACTCTTCAGTGTATTGGGAGCACCTCTCCGAGGGGATGAAGCATTTCCAGATGTGCCGGCATTTATCAGTGTTTCTTAGTTACATTGCTGCCTACCGACTTCATACTTCTTTGATGGTGAGCCAAGCATATAGATGGACAGAGAGATGATAGATGGATGGATAGATAGATAGATAGATAAATTCAGTATTTTTTGCTCCTAATGCTGGGTCATCCTTGATAGCTACTCCCAGGGCTTACTGTGTAAAATAATGTTTGAGGACAGAAATAACATGGGTTTTGAGCTAACACAAACCTGCCTTTTTGTTTTCTTAATGTGTGGGGGGTAACAATACTCATTTTTATTAGCACATGTTGGCAGTACATCATAACTACCTTCCTCTCAGGGACTGGCACACGTACAAGTCACAACCAAATGTTTTCTAATACCCTTCCTTCCCTCCCTCCCTGCATCTCTCGGTCCTCTTATCTTAATAATACCTACCTTGAGGAATTATTGTGAGAATTAAGAGAACTAATATAAAGACATGCCATGGCATTCAAGAAGTGCTAACGTTATGTTTATTGCTAAACAAGATGAATGCCATGTCATTCTCAGTAAAATGAAATGCTACATTCAAAACTCCCTCTTCTCATTATTTGCAAATATAAAAGATGGGGCAATGGATATGTTACTTCCCCTAATTTGATCATTACCTAATTTATGCATTTGTAGGTCATGCAACATTTTTCTCCATAAATGTGTACAAATACTGTCAGTCAAAAAAACAAGAAAAATAGTTTAAAACCTTCATAAAATAAAATGCTATCTCAAAGAGAGACTGCTCAGATATTAATAAAATGATGCAAATAAAACATGGTTAATGACAAATTCTATGATAAAATCTCTACAAGAAGACTGAGGCTTCAGCTTCCCAACTGCGAAATCTTTTTGCAGAGCATCTCTGACTTACATTTCTTTCTTAACTCTCCTATCCTGGGTTTCTTTATTTTTCATTTCTGCAGATTATTATTAAATACCACACACACACACACATACACACACACACATATATATCCTGATATCAAAATAATTGATATAAGCATGAATGCTTTTCTAACAGTAGAAGCCCATGTGCATAGAGGGGTTGCTTTTCAAATAATGTCTCCTTTACTGTGATCATTGGGGAATGAGTTTTTCATATAAATTAATTTCCATACAAAGAAAGTTCCCATATGTGTGAATTTTTGTGATTCATTTGATAGACATGTTCCTTAAATGTTTTATCAACTTCCTTTCCTTTAGATAGCATACAGTGACATTTTCTTTGTGACTCAAGAACAAGACTATCAACATGGGTCTTTCTGGCATTCTGGGTGACACCATCGGGAATGATTGACATGTTGAATATTGTTTCCCTTTGCACTTAACACACGGAATTGTAATCTTTTTGCCCGTTCTTGGGAGTTTCTGTCAATTTCTAGATTTCTTTATAATAGAACACACACAAAAATGACAACATTTTTTATTTTTAATTCTATTTATGAATTCTAACCCTGTATGTTTATGTTTTTTAGAGAAAGAAGTAGATGTCATAAAGCATTCTTAGGACTGCTAAGTTTCTCACTTCTTGCATGTTTTTATTTTTAATAATAGGGAAAACCTATCAAATCTACACTTAATATAAGTGTTATACATTTATCTTTAATGTCATTTGATTTTCACAACTTAGAAAGGAAGGCACTGCTAACATATGACAAATGGGAAAACTGAAGTTTTGGGAAGTTTATATACTTCAGTCCAAGGAATGAAATATTTTATTAAGAATTCAAACAAAGTCTGTCTAACCATATATCTGTCCACTTCACTCCATTCTTTATTGAGAAATAGAAGTTGCTTCAAAGACACCCAGGGCGGGGTGAAGCTGCCGACCGCACAGAGAATAGCAGGGATTGCAAAGCAGGAGACAGGAACGTGGGAGGCAAAGGCGAACCAAGAAAGTATCAGACACCAGTGGGGCATGTTAAGGAGACAAAGATGGAGACCGAAGAAAAATGAAAGGGGCTTCTTAGCAAAAAGTGGAAAGTGGAAAGAGATTGCTCTGTAAGGATCAAAGTCATCATTTCTGAGGCAACAGAATAAAGAGCAACTTTCTCACTTGTTCTATACTCAACAAGTTATGGCACAAACACATAGGAAAAAACTCAAAATATCACTTTCATCATCCATAAATTGTTTCCTAAAGTTATGTAACCCTCAGTGTATGTAGAAAAAGTGATGTTTTCTGTATGGACATGAGGAGAAATACCTGAGGCTTCTTATGGACAGTCATGAAACATACAGCACGCTGACAGTTAAAAATTCCCCTCCTGCCCTCCTCAGTCCTGAAAGGCTAATACTTTGGTGCATCTGAGTGCATCCCAGAGTATCAATGGGAAAACTCCAACATGAAGTGTTAGTTAGAAGAGAAGACTTAGTCTTAAACAAAAGGGCCAACTAACCAAATCTTAGTAAAAGCCTGGACAGACTGATTTCTTTCCAACAAGCACAATTCCAGGGAAGAGCTCCTGTACTCCAAGTCAGCACTGCACAGGAGTAAAGGTGAATGTCTGTCCCCATGGGCAGCTGCTCTCCAGAAAGAGAAAAGGGAAGAGTAAGTTCAGTAAGCCTAAACTGTTTTCCCCAGATACATCTATCACTTTAAATCCCTTTTCTCCCCTCAGGTAATGAGTAAGGGGAATAGAAAACACAGATTCTATCAGGTGGGGCTCTCTGTAGGAACAAAGCATGCAAGACCTTGAACAACCGTCCTCTTGTGATATCTAACAGTTATAGGAAAACCTGAACATGTATAATCAGAGAATGTTTTTTTTTTAAATTGAGTTTATTCGTACATTTTACATACATATTATAATCACATTCAACATTAAAGATTTGTATCTGAACATGGCATTTCTTGATTCTCATTTTCTCCCTTTCCCATGCTCACCCTACCACCTCCAACCCTCTATATACATAAATTTTGTTTCAATTTTTTTACTATCAACTTTTTTCTTTCCCTTTTTTTATTTTCCCCTATTCCCCTTTCCCTTTGAATATTTTCTTCCTATTTCACAATATCTATCATACATCCTGGAGGTCATTTACACTTTTAGTTTATCATGCAAGAGAAGTAATATGGTATTTACACATTTGTGTCTTATTTATTTCACTTATGAGTATGTCCTCAATGTACATCCACTTGAATATAAGTAACTAATTTATCATTCTTTACAGCAGAGTGACATTTCATTTTACTAAAACACACACACACACAAACACACACACACACACACACACACATCTTTATCCAGTCTCCAATTAAGGGGCATTTGGGCTATTTCCAAGATTTAGCTATTATAACTTGAGCTGCTATTAATATGGGTGCACATATGTCACTCTGGTATGATTCT
This sequence comes from Thryonomys swinderianus, assembly GCA_004025085.1. Taxonomy (NCBI): domain Eukaryota; kingdom Metazoa; phylum Chordata; class Mammalia; order Rodentia; family Thryonomyidae; genus Thryonomys; species Thryonomys swinderianus. The sequence goes on along the minus strand of PVIC010016295.1, from coordinate 6,444 downwards.
TCTCATTCTTCTGTGTAAATACCTAACAGGGAAAAAGCAGGGTCAAATGGAACTTCTAATCCTAGCTTTTTGAGGAATCTCCACACTGATTTCCACAGTAGTTACACCAGTCTACATTCCTACCAACAGAGGAGAAGGTTCCTTTCTTCCCACAGCCCCGCCAGCGTTTGTTGTTAGTTGATGTCTTGATAGCAGCCATTCTTTCCAGAGTGATACGAAATCTCAGTGTTGTTTTCATCTGAATTTCTTAAATGACCAGTGATTTTCAGTATTTTTTTCATATTTCTTCACTGTCTTTACTCCTTCGTCTGAAAAAATGTCTGTTCACTTCAGTTGCCAATTTTTGGATTAGGTCTTTAAATTTGGGAGGGCTGATTTTTAAAAAATCTTTATATATTCTAGATAGTAGTCCTTTTTCTATGGAACAGCTGGTAATTTTTTTTCCATATTGTTGGTTGTCTTTTTGCTCTGTTTGTGGTTTCTCTTGCCAGGCAAAAGCTTTTTAATAAGATGAGATCCAATTTTTTATTTTTCTGCTAGTCCCAGTGCTGCTAAATGATGCTGGAAAAAACTGGGTTTCTACCTGCTAAAGATTAAAGCAAGAACCATGTCTTTCATCATGCACCAAACTAAAATAAAAGTGGATTAGAGACCTAAATATTAAAATAGAAACACTAAACCTGTTGGAGGATGGGTGAGGTAGATCTTTTGGAGACATTGGCATAGGGGAAGACTTTATGAACAAGAGTTTGTATTCCTAGAATTTACCAGTTTGTAGGAAAATTGGGGCTTATTTCTGGATCAGTTCAGAGAATGATAGGTATTGAGTAGGAAAAAAATATGTCAAGAATAAGCTTTAAGGGCCGGAGGGTTAGCTCAGTGGTTCCGGCGTCTGCCTCGCAAGCGCAAGGTCCTGAGTTTGATCCCCGGTAACCACATATAATGCTGGGAGTGGAGACACGCCCACCAACAATCAACATCGCATACTACAATGCCGGACGTAGTGGCTCACGCCTGTAATCCCAGAATTCGGGAGGCAGGGACAGGAGGATTGCTGAGTTCGCGGCGGCTTGCCTGGGCACCATAGTGAGCTCAGGGCCAGCCTGAACTACAAAGCGAGACCCTGTCTCAAAAAGAAAAAAAAAAAGAATAAGCTTTAAACAGGTGTGTGTGTGTGTGTGTGTGTGTGTGTGTGTGTGTGTTTGTACACAGATATGCATTTGTGTATGTGTAAGGACAAGAGTGAGACAAAAAAGAGTGGAGCAGTGAGCTATAACCCACTTTGTATTTCCTTCAGCAATATTTTAATTTTGTAGAATGTAGTTTAGTCTTATACTGACATTGTAATATGAATACATGTAAAGAATCACTTAATAACTATAAGCTAGGCTGCAAATATAGCTCAGTTCTAGAACATGTGCTTAGCATTTCTGACACCCTGGGTTCTATCATTAGCACTGCAAAAAAGTACATCTGATAGTTATGATTTAAAAGGTGATCACTTTTAAGTGAATGTTCTTACAAGCTTCATTTTGGCAGTGAAAACACGGGCAAAATACCTTTGTATTTTAGCCTAGCAGTCTCTAAGAATGAGAAAATACAGAATCCCCTCTTATCTCTCCAGTAGTCAAAAGCTGATAAGAATGGTGGGCTGTTGGTATTCTATAGTCAAAGCACGTTGGTTGCCAGGAAAGGTGAGTCACCATTTGAGAGAGAAACCATTCACCTTTTGTGTAAACTATGCCCAGGTCTCAAACCTCTATGTTCATATTCATGCTTTGACTTTGCCAGTGGGAATAAATGGAAACGAATCTAATCTTCCTCACCAGACCTGCTAAGGAATCAGTCTTTCACTTAAAGATATACTGTCATTTCCAAGACAAGGAAGCATTTTCCTTTATTTTGAATTCATATGGCCCTTTCTGTCTCTCAGTGATAAACACAACTTGTCACTTCCTGTAATTAACAACAAATCAATGGCTTTCTGCTTCTCACTTCAGTCAGTCACAAGCACAGCAAGTGGGTTTTCTACAAAATCCACAGCTTTAAGAAATTCTTAAATCCTCTTGAATTTCATGTAGGGGGTTTCTTATTATTTCCCAAATCCAGCATCTAACTCTAGGCGGAAGAATATAGTAGGGCTTTCACTGAAAGGTTATGCCTTTAGGTATGTACTCAGTGCACTCAGGAAAAAAAAAATCAAACTGGAATCTTACTTGACTATGCCTGAGCCTTGAAAAGTAACTGTCTTTTTCTGAACTTTTAAAAGTTACAGAACAGCCTGATGTGATCTGTCACGTACCCTCTGTATTCCTTTGGATAATTAACTCCCTGATGTTTTTTCCTCAAGATTGGGATGAGAGAGAAGAAAGAAACAAGAAGTCGTGGTAACACAAACATCAAAGATTATTCTGCTGCATCTTCATTTGGAAATTCCCTTAATTGGATTTCACTGTTCATACTAGCATGGGTGAAATACATGTGTATGTATAGTGTATGAACGTGACACAGATCTAGTACTCCATGATATTTTTCCCTAGAAAATCTTCTGCGAAGGTCAGAAACACAGGTCACTGTTTGAGGAATGCAGAGCAGATTCTGCCATGGGTCAGCGGAAGTTCTCAGTTTCTTCCTTGACAAGTGCATTGAGAGTTTACACAGTAGGCACTTGTTAATTAACAGGAAAAAAATGTCAGCAGCACAAGATGAATCATTTCCGTAGGCATGCTGTACAGTATTGTGCTACTCTCCACAAATATTGTTTTATATACCTAAAAACTCTTGCAAAAAAGTAGCTCTGATATTAGAGTTTTACCACAATAAGACAAAAATGAAAGGCTGGAGAGATGCTAACATTTGCCTTTCAAGCTTAAATGTTTTTGAGTTTTTACTCCCTTCTGTTCCTCAAAGATCATGGCTCCTTTTTTCATCACAGCTCCAAAAAACTTCTGAGGGAAGGAGGAAGAATGGAAACAATGGAGATAGAAATGGATTGAGGGAAGAAGATTACTGAGAACTAATAAGCTTGCTTGGAGCAAACAAGGGTCTTGGTTATTCAAGTCAGACATTCACAGTGGTGTCTGTTCTTTATAGCCAAGAAACTTATTTAAACCTCTACTCACTGGTGTCTTGGGTCCCCACCAGAGCGCCCTTACTTCACAGGAAGAAAAAGTGTTATGAGTAGAGAGATACCCTGCAAAAAGTTGGCTAGCATAACATATTGCATTTAGAGAAAATTTATTTCAGAAATGAATTCAAATGGACTCACTATTAAATCTGTATTGATATAACATCCAATAATTTTCATTAGGGGAAAAATGTTTGCCATTTGCACTCTGTCTAGCACCCTGCAAATTGCAAATACTCCAGCACATTTTTCATATGTCATCCCCCTTAAACTCTTCCAGTTGCTTCCTTATTAAGTTGTGCTGATTACAAAGAATTGAAAAATACTTGAGTTCATTTTGAAGTTTCAGAGGAAAGGGTCAATAACACCCAGATAAATCAATAATTTTGCGTGAATATTTTTAGTGGGTCTCATGAGGGAAACGATAGTGACTCGTTTCTGGACTAGTTATTCCCTTGGGCTTTCAGGAAATGCTAAATCCTCTTGCTAAGCACCTACAGATGCCAGTGTGGGGTAGAAAGGGTCTTAGGATCCCCGAGGGACACAGAAATCCTTGGGTGACTGCATAGCCAGACATGTTTGCATGAACCACTAGTTCTAACAAATGACTGTGTAAGTTGCCAGTCATAAGGGCTTCTGGGTAGATTGGTTTGGAATTGCTTAATTAAACTAATTAAATGAATTTCTTTAATGTTATAATGATCAGAATTTCTAGCATATTATAGTACATCATGAATCTACAAACAGATGATAATGTGTGGCATTTCTACAAACTTAACTTTATTAAAATAAATATTCTGCACTCAGGGAATGCTATAAAAATGGGAGGAGTGGAGGATCTTACTGATTTTAAATAATAATGATATCTACCATGCCTCTTAGTTTATAAAGTGTTTTCTCATTTATTAACTCCTTTGGTCCTCAGGCCAAAATATTTGTAGAGGAATAGTAACTCAAAGATCTTATATGGGTTCTCAAACTATGCACAGAGACACATATGAAGTATGTTGACCTGGCTTTCTCATCTTCTGAATTTATGTGAAATATTCTATACCAAGCATTAGAGAGCACAGCACATCCTTTTTTCAGTTTACCAAGGAGTGTGCCTAATTTGCATTTCTCAGTGACAACATCACCAGGATTTTTTGTATCAAAGCAAATCCCATGAGTTGTACATCCCCAGCCTCCATCTCATACCCCCAGCTATTTTCCCTTCTTATTAGTCACGTTTACCCGTTTTTCCAGCAGAAATGAATGACATGCTCAAAGATGTCATGAACAAGTTTTAATGAAGAGACTTTCTGTAAAATAGCCAACTAAAAGAGAACAATCAATCACTTGAGCCAGCAGTAGCTGACACCTTTAACCACAAAGGACAAAGTGGCCGCCCAGCAAGGGAAAGCAGGCATGCTGTGGCACAAAAGAATAGAGAGACCTGAGGGCACAGATAACTTGATTTCATTCTCATCCCACTTTTTGATCTCTTACTAGTTCTGGAAATTAGCCAGAATCTGTAAGAAGCCAGAGCCAGAGTTATCTTGATGTGGTTCATAGAAATCTGCCTTGTAGTCACACAGCACTGGACAGTGGAGGAAGATGTGGCACACGTGTTCACATCCCACATGCCAGGCCATGAGAGTGGCCCAACTGGCACCAAATAGAGTGAGTAGCCCTCAGCCATCTAACCAGCATCCCTTAGTTGAAGATATCAGAAGTCCTAAGGAAAGTCTAGACATAGCATTGTTCGTACTTCCTGGGGGTGATTATGCCCTGTGGTATCTTAGATGACTAAGGCTAATCTCCGAGGAAACACACTTCAAAATCTGTTTCCATGGTCCTGGATACGGAAGTAGCAACTAATAATCAGGTTTGTGATATACTCCTCTGGTTCCCAATACCTACTGGGGGCATTTCTTCCTGTATGAACAGTCCCTCTGCATCCACCTGAGTCTCATGCTCTTCTTTCTGTCAAACTTCAATTATTCCACGGGTGAGAAAGATGACTGATGCTCTCCTGGCATCTGGGCAGCAGTGAGCCACTTGGCTGCTATATTCTCCAGTTTTTGGTCAGAAATTCCCTCATTAATGTTTTCTCTTTTATGCTCCAACAACCAATCTTGATATACAGTTTTCTATCACTGGACCATGATGAAGGAATAAGGAAAAAATTAGGTAGAACCAGCAAAGGGTAGAAAGAATGAAAATAAAAGAAAGAATAACTTAATGATGAAATTCTACTCTATATTTTGGAGTTCTTTTGTGAATCTTTCAGACATTCATATTTTTAGAGTTTGAAAATTAATCCAACAGTGTTCTCTACATTAGTATCAAAAGTTAGAGTGGCATATAAATCTCTAAAATTATTTTATTTAATGAAGTAATGGTCCTTTGAGATTATTTTCTGTCCACCAGTCCTATTAATGTATGCTCTACAACTTGTCAAAAACTTCATGCCTTAAGATTTCTAAATACCTAACAAGAGCATGTCCTTGGACAGTTACTTTATTCAGATTAAGAGGAATCCATAGACACCCCTAAGAGATGTACTGACCTCAAGGAACATTTTTTACTTCATCTCCTGATGGTGACTAAATCCCTCTTCAGTATCCTGATAGAGTACATCCAGGCCCATCCTACTAATTTTATTTAATATGCTCCCAACCTAAGAAATCTTTATGTAAAGGAGAGATGGAATCCTACCAGTATTTCATCCAAGGAGGAACTCTAATTTATTTCCCCCAACGCAGGAGTCAAAATTTCTCAATCTTTGTCATAGGTACTCATCATCTTTTTGCTATTGTTTCAGAAGGAGGAGACTCTAAGGACCTTAACTAGACCTCTGAGCCTCAAGGAAGACAATGGTCTTGTCTTTTTCTACACTGTGGATGGAGGGAAAGGGTGAAGCTCTCTCCCAGAATGAGGAATTTTCAAGGTTCTGATTTCATAACCAGTTTCCCGGTTTCCCCTGGCAACCACCAGCTCTCCGGAGGTTACAGCCAATAATGAATTAGAAGCAGCAAAGGAGGGACTGTCAGAAGCAGGTGCACTGACAAGTGACAGGTGCCAGAAAGAGGAGCATAAGGTACAGTGACTGGAAATGCCCAGCAGCCCACGTCCAGGAAGTGGTGGCCAAGTGGCTCTTGGTATCAATATCTCCCCCAAGGGAATCATTTCATTGGAGCCACACCAATGGGCCTGGCTCATCAGGTAAAGATTAACTTATGTCAAGAGGATTTTGTTTAGTAAGGAAAATAAGTTTGCAATACATTTTAGAAAGATTTACATCAAAATCATTCAACATGGGGGCCAGAGGGTTA